>JAVSCE010021851.1:0-105350 GCA_032199065.1 Smutsia gigantea | reverse complement strand
ATAAAGGGGCACAAAAATTCTCAGTTATAATATAAGTTGGTCACGGGGATAGTAGTACAGCATGGAGAATATAGCCAGTGATTCTGTAACATCTTCCTATGTTGACAGATAGTAACTGCACTAGTTGGGTTGAGGATTTACTAATATGGGTAACTAATGAAACACTGTGTTGTATACTTGAAACCAGTATAAGATTATATATCAACAACAACAAAAAATCATACATACAAGAGTTCTCTGTATTTCTATAAGTGTTGGGGTATGTGTGTGTAAAATATTGGTTCAAAAGATACACAAATACCTGACTGTGATTGGCTCTTTAGGTAGGAAGGTGGAATGGGAATAATTGTATCCATAATGTTTTATTTCTGTTATTTAAAAAACTGAACCAAATGTGACAAAATACTGTCATTTCTGGATGGTGGATATATGGTTACTCTTTTTGTACTTGGCTTGATTTTAAAAACTATCCTTAAAAAAAAAATCTGTGCCCACTCAAAAGTCATAAAATACTGAACAAAAAAATCTCTCATGATTCTATATAAAAGTGCATAACTTTAATACATACCATTTGATTGGTGATGGTTCTTTGAAGGAATTTCTTTTTAGAAATAGTTCTGTGTGCAAAAACCTAGCCTCATAGATGTCCAGCAGTATGAGAGTGAGTAAATCATGGCACCTCCATAAAGCAAAAATAGTCTGCAGGCATTACGGGATATTTATCTTAGAATTGATCTCATGCTTGATTATGAATCTGAGCCTTCTATACTGTGACATCTATCATTCTAAGGGGTTTTCCTTTCCCCATTTCTTTTCAGGTTTTTCCCCCAGCTTTTTTGTTTGTTATCTCTACCTGGTTTGGGAAGGAAGTGACCTTTGTTGTAAACATTGGTGCACCCTTGGCCACTGATTCTCTGGTGGCTTTGGAGAAATCCCCTCCCTTGATCCTTCAAGAAGTCGCTATTCAGAGTCCCAAGCACTGGATGGGAGGGTCTGCAGAGCACAGGGAAGACATCTGCCCAACTCCCAGAGCCCCTGGTCTGCCAGCCTCTGGTTTCCTAGTCAACAAAATGAAACATCACCGGTGGTCTCATCTCCCTTGAGTCATTCAGGGAGCACCTGGGGAAATGCCCATGGCATTTGTGCACTTGGGCAAAACGCACTCCATCTTCCCCTCATGTTTTCCCTCCAGCGAAAAAAGTCCATCTCTGCTTCTCCAAATAAATTACCCAGTGCACTAGGACAGGGCCTTTGCACATGCTGTTTTTGCCTTCTGCAGTACCTTTTATGTTCTACCTCTCCCCCTCCCCGAAACTTGAAAACTGTTCCCCTTACAAACCTTGCTCAGACACTGTCTCATTTGGGAACTCTGCACCTCTATGTATGTATATCTAAGATATGATTTGTCCTTGAACCTTACAAAGAGTGCTGTTAGTAGTTGGTTACAGAGCACTGTACCTGCCAGACTTAGCCCATTAAAGGCAAGATGCAGGTCTGAGTTAACATTATAGGTGCCAAATGCAGGCCTGGCACATACCAGGTGCTCAGGAAGTGTTTTTGAAATGAACTGGATTGAAGGCAGGCACTTTGAATGAATCTGAAGAGTTTTGAATCCGCGGGCTTATCCAGGTGTTATGCTGGGTAATAGAATGTGATCTTTTGGGTTAGTAATGCTGGTCCCACCATGGCACACACACCCCCCACCCCCACCCCCTTGGTGACTTTACAGAAATCTCATGAATTCACATCCAGCTGTTCGGGCACATGAAGTTGGGTGGTTATAACTGTGCTCTGGGCTACACCCAGCTCTGAATGCTGCATTCTTGAAGTGTTTATTTCATCCATACTTCCAACAACATGTGTCCACTGGGCTTCCATTCTGCCCCAGGCCCTGGATCTTGTGGAGGTTGGTGGGGGCAGGGGGGGGTGAAATCTCAGGACTCACAGTCTGATGGTGGAGACAGATGTATATGTTAACTCCATGTGTAAAGCCACGCATCAGTTGGGATGCTACGACCAGTCGATATTCTCTGTGGCATGTTATAAAGTTCTCTGCCCTGCCAAAATAGTCCCTTGATTCCCAAGAGTCATGTCTATCATTCTTTGTGACAGGATAAATAAGCTAAAAGCAGCCAAATGACTTTTAAGTGCTTTTTTCCATTTTTTCCTCCTTAGGGTGACTAATGAGGGCAAAATTGGTGTCGAGGGCCATGAAATTAATAGATGCCATTTGTGCCAACACATTTCTTTATAGACAAGGAGAATCAGAACCAGTGAGAATATGTAGCCAAGGGGTTAGTATTCTGTTGAAAATGGCTTTTCAGCTTACTTTAGCAATGATTTTCACATAGTTTGATCCCTTTCCTGTTCAATCCATCTCAAAAGGCTGTAAGAAAAGGGAAGCATTAATTTTGGTGTCAAAGTTCTGGACTCCAATCCCAGTTCAGCCACTTAACTGGCTGAGTGGTCTTGGGCACATATTGCTCTGTGGACCTTACTGTTCTTCCTGTAAAATGGGAATAAGAACACCAACTTTGTCCTTTGAAGGAAATCACATAGATGAAGCACCAGTGCCTAGCATGCCTTCCACACCAAATTAACATCTGCTCTTAGTAATGAAGCTGGAGCGTTAACACGGCGCTCACCCGTTAGTTAACGTGGCTGGTGGTGAGAGAGAGACTGGCTCAGTCGTGAGTCACTCTTTGGAATGACCACATTTGGAATGTTTTCTAAAGCCACAGATTTCAAACCAGATTCCAGAATTTCCATGTACTACATGTAGATTAAAGAATAAAAGTAACCCCCAGATTGATTGATTGTTTGATTGTTAATAGAACCCATCATTGAAAACTATAAAAGGGTTGGCACAGAGGCACCGAGAGAAGGGTCACTATTTTATGTAGGTATTCAACAAACTAATATCATAGAAGAAAACATATTTTTGCATAAATAGTTTGAGCCACAGGCTAATTCTGAAACAGGAGCTGCTGTGTTTTTCTCAAACGTCCCTCACACTCTGACCGAGCCCTTTGGTTTTGTGACATCATGGGCCAGACCGACCACAGCTGTCCCTGGGACCTGTCCTCCTGCCCCACAGTCTCTGCTTTGAGAAAACTTGGCGCCTCTACCTCCATCTGGTTACTGGTGTGGAGGTGGGAAGTGTGGGATTTGTAAATACAGTGCATTTTCCCTTTGGTGATGATGTAAATGCTTTCCATTTACATCATCTCACTGCCTCAGCCAGATTTTGTAGGTCAGACCTGGACTTGGCTTTTCTCCCGGTGCTCTGCTGTGGCCAGCCCTTCCTCACGCTGGGACATTCGACAAGCATCATAAAGGGCCTAGCAGATGGCTGCTGAGGGCCCCCATGGATCCTTCCTCAGATCAGCTTTTCCCTGTCTCGGAATGGATTCCAGTTCCCAGGCTGAAGGGATGTGCCCTGCAGGTCATGCCCTCGGGCGACGTCAACAGAACTATGGCAGGGATCCACCCACTGTCTGTGCCCTCCCACCAAGGACTGCAGTCCCTCTGGGTAACCATGGCCTGTGACGGAAGCCCATATCTAGTCATTTCTGACTGCTGTTTGCTAGGCACTTTTGGCTAACCTGCGGTACATCTCACATCCTATTACAAAATGAAATTGAGACATGAGATTACATCAGGGGCCGGCAAGCTACAGCTCATAGGCCAGATCCGGCCCGGTAGCTAGGAATGGTTTTACTGTTTTTTTTCTTTAGCTTAAAATAATGTCTGTGGTAAAATATACATACCATAAAATTTACCATGTTAACCATTTTAAGTATACAGTTAAGAAGTGTTAATTATATTCACATGCTTGGGCAGCCAATCTCCAGAACATTTTCATTTTGCAAAACCAAACTCAGTACTCATTTACATTTTTAAATTGTTGAAAATGTAAAAAGAATATTTCGTGGCATGTGAAAAATGACATGAAATTCACATTCCAGTGCCCATAAATAAAGTTTTATTGGAACACAGCAGTGCCCATTCATTTACGTGTTGTCTATGGCAGCTGTCATGCTGGGCAGAGTTGAGTGTCTGCAGTGGGATCATATGGACCACAGACTCTTAAATATGTACCGCCTGACCCTTTATGGAAATGTTTGCTATTCCCAAAGCAAGTCCAGTTGACTACAAATTCTGTTTATCCTTTCTTATAATGGATTTAAGGGGCCCCGTATATATAGCATCATTATGGATCTGTAGTGTTTAATAACTACTGCTGACTTACTAGCTTTATAGTGTGCTAAAATGTACTGCCTGACCCATGAGAAGCCTGTCTCCCCCTTTGTCTGAATCAATCAATCCCATTGAAATGAGTCTTATTCATTGGCTATTCGAATGGTCCTTACAGGCCAGTGTAACAAACTACCACTTTTTTACTCTTTCCTTAATTATCCGTGAAGAGAGATGTAGTGAGCACATGGATAACCCAAATGTAAA
Source organism: Smutsia gigantea (assembly GCA_032199065.1). Lineage (NCBI taxonomy): Eukaryota > Metazoa > Chordata > Mammalia > Pholidota > Manidae > Smutsia > Smutsia gigantea. The sequence goes on along the minus strand of JAVSCE010021851.1, from coordinate 100,886 downwards.
CCATAAAATCGTAATAGATTCTTTTAATGTAGAAGAAATGAGCTTGAATTAGAAAGCCCTCTCCATGCATTAAAATCATATGTTAAAGATGGGCAGCCTCTCAGGATGATTCCAGTGACTGGTGTTTCTGGAGCCGCGTGCTGTCGGAACCGGCCCCTTCACAGCAGCTCTTTACCATAAATGGAGCAGGTGGCGGTCTCTGCTTTTGGCAAAGGAGGTTCAGAGAGATTTGCAGGCTTCAGAATATGGAAGAGTCAGGACAGGAACTCAAATCAGGAGCCAAAGGCTCAGATACAGGCATTCCCCCATGAAAGCATTCTACTTTTATAAAGCTGAGATCAGTGTGGACCTGCACATTTCACTCATAAATACCCTAGGATTACCCTTCCCTTCCCTGGCGACTCTGCTACTCTTTCTTGTCTTGATTTGGGCAGTGCTCTCACCTCTTCCTCTTGGAGGTCAGTTACTCTTCCTTCTCTCCCCCTTCTTTCCTCCTGTTTCCAACTGAAACAGGTGTAACTGAAACGGGTTACCCTGGTTCTGTCCGTGGACCTAGAAAAGGGGGTTGCTTTAAGCCCTTCTAGAGCTTAGAGAACCCCATGGTCATTTTAGGGTGTTGTATCTCCTCACACCTCATCAGGCTTATTGTTCCTCTTGTCAGAGGCCCTACTGTCTACAAATGATTCCTGTAAATGACTAAGCCTATTTGTATGAACACATAGGAAATGCAATTAAAATTTTTTGTTGTGAGACTTTTTAAGCTATACAGGAAAGCAGAACCATATATACCTACGCATTCTCGTATTTAGCAATTTGTTCATCCATCCTACCTATTTATCTGCTTATTTGTTGAATCTTCTAAAAATAAATTAGAGACATTGGCATCTTTCACTCTTCCCTTAAACTTTTAATTGATGTACATAACATAGGTACAAAAAACTACACAAATGACAAGCATATAGCTTGATGAGTCTTTGTAAAGCCTTCACACTTACTCTACAGTACATCTCCAAACATGAAAGGTGTTCATGTAACCGCAGTCCTGTGAAAACCAATTTTAAACCCGTGGGACGGTAGGGCGATCTGGGGCAGGGACCTAGCCCTCTCATGGGCCGGCACAATATCTAAATTTCCTATGACTGATTCTTTACTTTGTTGCTATTTGTTCAGGGAGGGTAGGGGAAAGAGAATATTCAGTTTGAAAAAATTTTCCCCTAAGTTGATTACTTGGATCATATTGCATCAGTGAGTGGGGAGTCCATAAAGAATTTTCAGGTAATGGATTCAGGTAAGAATAAAAGTCGGGTGTTATTTATTTAAGACTCAAAACATATCCAGCTATACTGCATCTAATTGAAGTTCTTTGAGAGCAGGTTATTTTATAGAAGGGGAAATTCCTAATCACTATTCCCAGTGATTAATACATTTAGATTAGTTTGCAGTGGCACATGTTCCATTTGACCACTAGGAAAAGGTAATAAGCCATAATAATCCCTTCCCCTTTGGTCTGGGTCCGTCACAGGTCTCTGCAGAGATGGAGCTGTTCGCACATCTTCAATAACCTGTAACTGGTAAATCTGGCAAATTGTGTTCTGTGCTTATTTTGCAAGAGCTCCTGTAGGCTGCCTCAGATCTTCACATGGGCAATACTAGGTTGCATATCTGGTTTTGAAAATGTGTGTGCATGGCCTTTGTTGGGTCTTGGTTTTTGAACAATTTGTGATTTATGATGCCAAGTATTTCTTTAAATCCATTTTGCTAAATGTTCAACATGATGACTACACTCCCTTTTCAGATACTGGACAGTACTGAGAGGCCTTTTCAGATACTGGACAGTACTGAGAGGCCCTTTTTGTTAACAGCTGTGTACATGTGAAACTGATGAGTTCACGGATACCAGCTTCATGGTGGCTTAACTAAACCTGCTGGGGACTGATGAGGGATTATGAATATTGTCATGATCTCTATCAGTTATATAGCCACCTTTCTCATTGAATGAGAACAGTTTTCTGAGTCTGAGAATTAGGGCAGCTCAAAAACTGAAACTGAGTGCATATGTATTTTAATTTTTCTTTTTCTTTTCTTTATTATTCGTTTAAGGCAGTGTATGGAGATAGTGTGACTACCTGCAGAAAGCAATGGCCTGAGACCAGAAGGCCAGTGTACACATCTAGAAAGCTACTACTCTCTTTGTGAATTGTTATGAGCCATAGTTTCCTCATAGCTTCACACTATTTTCCTGTGAATCAGAAATCACAAATTATGAAGACAGATTGAAGTTGTTCAAACTCTTCTTTCATGAATATTATTCTCAATTTTGCTGATGTTAAAATAATTTCCCAAGTCAGAATGACAACTTGGAAACCTACTTAAAATCATTCAAGGAAATGGAGGAACTATTTCTTTCATAAATATTTGAGAGTCTGCCGTGGTTTAGATACTATGCTAGTTGTTGGAGAAACAACACTCAACAAAATAGACACTCATGAAATAGAGTTTGCCCTCCATTTCATGAAACAAAATAGAATCTGCCCTCACGAAACCTAGAGTTCGGATGAAATAAGACATTCTACAAATAGTTACTCAAGTGACTACAGTTTTTCAGCGCAGGTGAGGGCAAGGAAAGAACCATTCAGTGAAGGCGCTAAGTGCTCCACTGAACAGTTTGCTCTATAGTCTATCTTATCTAACACTAATGAATATATATTATTTTTAAGATACCACTAAGTCCCCTTTGCACTCTAGTAAAAGAGCCCAACAGTTATTATAGAGAAAAAATTTTGACTAAAAGATAAGAGAGGAAATTTTCACTTGGGGACCAAGTCATGAAACGCGTGCTCTTCAGTGTTCCTTTCATGTTCTTTCTTGACCTTCTTTTGTGTTTGAGAGCTTCAGGGGTCTTTCTGTTTCAGTCTTCTGGCGCCTGGTATTGAAGTGCAGATATGTGGGAAGAGCTTCATTTCACAGGCTACAGTTTTGCCGGCTGTATTATCAGTTGGCAGCGGCTGCCCAGAAGGAGCTGGAGTTGGAGTTCAGGGTCAGAGGCGCTGTGCTAGGTTAGCGTTGTCTGCCGCTGCGATGGCAGGATGGCGCGGTGCCATGACTTCTGCTCTTGGACTTGAGCTCTTACCAGCTCATATTTCAAAGATAACTAATGAGGATTATAAGGACTGGGCCCAGAATGGAGCCACAGGGGCAAGGAGAAGACACTGGCTGACCAGAAACAAGTATGTTGAATTTCATAGCCCTGGAAGGATGCTGGCCACACTGGAGCGTGAGCTACGTGAAAGCGAGGACTTAGTAGAATTTTTTGCCTGCAGTAGTGTTGACCCAATAGGCATTTGCTAAGTAATATTGAATAGCATTGTAAAGTTTGTTGTTATGTAGCTCCTGTGAGGTAGCAAATGTGTTTTGTGTGTAGGGGATAGAAATTCAGAGACCACAGAGAGGAAGCTTTGGGAAAGTCATTTCTGACTTCCAGGAAGGAGTTTGAGGTCAAATAGTAGAGAGACCAGCCAAACAGGGATTCGAACCTAGGCCTGAATCCTAGCAAAGCCCATCATCTTTCTATACAAAAGGAAATTTGAGAATGATGTAGTCTAGTGACAGGTTTTAACCACTTAGATCAGTCTCTTTGTTTAAAAAGTGGCAAAACCTATGGTTTACCTGGCTAGAGATTTAAAAAAAAAAGTGTGGCTGTTAACCTTGGTCCCTTCCCGGGAGTCAGACTCCTCAGCGGGAACAGCATGTCTGCTAATGCATGCATGGGTTTGCTTTTTTGTTTGGGATTGTTTTTTTTCCTCATCACACTTTATCTTTATCCATGTGACATCCCTTAGGAAGCTTGGTCATTTTGTCGGTGTGATCTCTATAGGAAAAAAAATAAAAATTTTGAAAAATAATAAATAAGGACACGCGATATCCCCAGTATATTCAGGCATATGGCCTGCTGTTTTGTGTGGTGCGCACCGATGTGCCTGGTTTAGAAAACACATTGTCGGAAATGCAGTTTCATGGGCTCCTAACCGCCTAACCGACCGCAGGGGTCTCCCCTCCCCATCAGGAGAAGAAACCCATGGGAAGGGACCATCATTTATTCAGTTTCCTTTTAGGGGAGGAGCTTGTCTGAAAATTTTTGCTTTGTTTTAAAAAAATCACATCATAGTCTTCTTTTTAAAATTCTTCCCTTGTACCTCCCTCCCTGTTTTGCCTCCCCCTTTTCCCTGTTCATACAATCAGAAGGGCCTTGGATGGTCCCATCGAAGGATTTTAGTCCAAACTTTAAGTGCCAGCAAAATTCTTACTAATCAGGTCCCATGTTCTTGACCATCCAGAATCTCACATGTCAGAAAAAAGGTACCACTGCCATTCAAATAAGTAGAAACAAAAACGTCCTTGAAAATGTTTAAATTTTGTCTGCACATCAGGTAAATTTGATATTCGAATCAATTCATTTCTCTTTTGAGGTGTCAATTTAGTCAGATCGTAGAAGCTGGGTGATAACAGGATTTAGTAGTTCCTGAGTACTATCATTTCATTGAAAAGCAAACTTTAGCCACATAACAGTGTATTCATCTTGCTCTCCTCGAGTGAATCGGTAAATTAGCTCATGAACCACGGAAGCATTCATCTAGCAAATATCTTCCCAAAGTAACACCACGGCTGTGAGGTCTGAGGCCAGGGTGTGGCTTTAGTTTTCTACATATGCTTCTGTAATAACTCCTTAACTTTGTCTCCAATGTCACAGGATTTTATAAACAACACTGACAAGTGAGTTCAGGTTCTTGTCATTCAAATATAGACTTAACACACTGAACTATTTATGCACGCAGTCAATGATGTTTGGAGTTTGTTTCCACATAAAATAGGTGTGGGTGGGTGTCGTTAGGGATATAAAATGAAAGAGGATTGACCACGAGTTCATCATGGTTGAGGTTGGGTGATAATCTGGTATATTTAAAAATATCGCAAAATCAGAAACATTTCATGGATTTAATTGTTTCCCTGAAGGTAAAACCTGACACGTTTCAGGGTAGAGTAATTCAAAACATTTTTAGGTTTTGAAAGGAGATCCCCACCCCGCTTCCCACTGCTTGCCTTTTTTGTAAGACTGAGCTGAACTATTGTGACAGTTTGTATAAAATGCCCCACTTCCCAGTGAGTGGCTGGCATTGGTGGCTGAAAGGTTTCAGACCTGGGGAGAGAATAAAGCCCTAGACTGATGAATGGCTGACATCTGACCTCCTGCTCCCTTTCTGGGTCCGCAGGCAGTGTGATTTGCGTAATGTTTACACATAGTTGAGAAACCTAAAGACTCTTTCCTGCAGGGATTTCTTAATGCATTTTCCAAGTGTTTTCATTGAGAAGCCCCAAGTATTAAAATCTGCATGTGAAACTAACAGAGTGGTGGGAAATGTGATGGATAAGTCAGAAATCAGAAGTGTGCTGGCCTCCAGGCTTGCTTTTCCTAAGGCCTGTGGGCAGCTCCGCTTTGTGTGGTGTTGACAGCCCTGTGTGACCTTCTGAGAGGCTCGCAGGATGGCAGGTCCGGCCAGCGCTCATGGCTCCGTGCCGGTCACCATGTTGTTAAGCATAACTGGAGGCTAGCCCTCTGTGTTCAGCCTTCCCTTTATTGAAAGTTGATGGCATGAAGATCCAGAATGCCAAGGACAAGGTCAGTTTCTGGATGATCCGGTGCTTCAGAATCCCCCCCCCAAAAGACATTTAGAAGCATCTGAGCCTGATGATTTTTGCCTGGGGTATCCAGGATTCGTAACCGGTGTTGGAGAACGAGAATCCTCCTTGGGCACTGTGTTCTTCTCTGCCTACTTTATCGAACCATCGATTCATGAATTCCAGCATAGCAATAACTGAGAAAAAGCAGAATGTGAGATTGTATGTAAACATTCATTACAAAAGGTATATGAGGATATTGCGCCAGGAAACAAAATAGACCTAAACAAATTTATAAATGGTAATGATAGGGTAATGGGAATACAGATAATTTTTTTCTTGTTTTAAAATTGCCTTTGTGTTGTTTTTACAGCTGGATGTTTGTTGACAAAGATCTAAAATAAATTGGCTTTCTGGTATTTTAAAGTTCTAAAGATGGAGTTTTCCTATCAAGAGTGCAGTGGTTCGAACAATGGTTAGATTTCCTAATGTAATTAAATAGGATTTAGCATATCCTGTGCCTTTCCTGAGAACCTGATTGACACCTCCCAGACCCCCTGTCCACTACTTCTACCACGGCCCCGTCACCCACATTGGGTGTATTTCCTGCAAGGTGGGTGTAACTGGGAGTGAGATGGAGGATTCTAGTAGCTGTTCACATGAGCGATTATTTGCTGTTCTGTTCTTAATTTTAAGATTTTCTGATATTTTGTTTTGATGGCAAAAGTTGATTGATATAAAAGCCTCAATATTATAAATACAAGTATTTATTTTTTCAAATCAAATCAGGGTATGGTCCCACACCATATCTGCACTCTTGGCTTTCCTCCATAAAGAGACATTTTAATTTACTCATCATTTATGAAAAGATTATCCCTAGCCACATAAACTGGTTACATTTGCTCAGCGATCAGTGCCCGAGTGCCGATCACTGCCCAGGTGCCCTGAGGAGGGCGGGGTCGGTGGTGCTGGTGGCGGAGGAAGGGCTTGCAGAGAGCATCTTCTGGCTGCAGCCCTGGGAATAAATCGTGTGCTGGCGGCCAGACACTAGACATATTCAATGGAGTGAGCCTGGTTTCCTCAGGCTTATTTTGGGTACATGGCTGCTGTTTCCGTTTCCCAAGGAACAAGACATTGGTCTCATCTAGCTCAGGGATTCTCAATCCTGGATACCTTCTGGAATCACCTGGGGATCTTGTAAAAATACACCCATGCCCAAGTTCTATCATCAGAGATTCTGATTCAGTTGGGTGGGAGACTGTCCAGGCATTAGTATTTTTTTTTTAAGAGGTGTCCAGGTGATTCTAAAGTGCAGCCAGGGTGAAGTCCAGTGACTTGGTGGATAGTAGGATGTTGTTTGAAATGAAGCGTAAGGAAACTATTATGGTGACATTATGGAGTGCTGTGACTTCTCCCACAGGTCCACAGTGAGATTTCAATAGTGAACAGAGATGACCCCAAAGCTTAGTCTAATCCGTAGTCATTGTTTCCAACCTTGTCTGCATACTGGCCTGTCCAGGCTTGCTCTGCCTCCCACCCCCAACCCACTCTGACGGGCAGGGTCAGGACTGACGCCTGTGTGCACGCGTGTGCGCGTGACCCCGCCAGGTGGCCTGGGCGTGCAGATAGTTGAGGCCCAGTGCTTTAATCAAATTCTGCCCAACCTCACTGGTGTGCCTATTTGAACAATAAGAGTATATATTTATTGGCATTAACTGCTAATATCTGTCAAACCTGCATAAAAGGCTCACACGACTTGCTAGATTTAACAGTTCCTAAATGCAACTTTTAGCAATTCCTCGATTCTAGTTTTCTATCTCTTGGTCTCATGAAATATGTCATAAATTTGAAAATTTGAATTGTGAATCTTTTAAAAGACTTTTTTGATGGCCTGCTCTGTTTAGGCTGTGGTGTTTTTCTCATCATTTTAATGTTATTTATCCACACAGAGAGCATAATAAATACTAAGTATATGTATATACAACAGAAAAAATTCTAGCTAACCCTGCTGGCATTTGAAATTTATTGCTTCAATTAACAGTTCTTTGAATAGTTTATATACGCAAGAGAATATGAAAGTGTTGTTTGCTTTTGTTTCCCATATTGATTCTATTCACTGAGACCATTGAAATAATCAGTGATTAAGTTAAATGTCTTTTTATTAATACTAAATTCGTTCAACCCTTGCAAATGCTTTTTGAAACAAATTCCAGTGTTTGTTATGGCAGCTCTGACAGAGCTTCTGTGGTGATGGAAATGTCCTGTGTCTGTACCACTTTTGGTAGCCACTTAAAATGATGGCTCTTGAGATTGAGGAGCTGGATTTCTAATTTTATTTCATTTTCATTAATTTAAACTGTAATTGCCACATGTGGCTAGTGGCTGCCAAGTGAGCAGTGTGGGTTTGGAGCCTGTTCACAGCGTGAGAAGAGGTTTGGCTGAGCTGCGAAGCAGGGTGACAGCCGTCTGATGTCGGAGGCCTCCCTTCCCGTGGATGGCTTGTATCCTCCATCCCCGGCTTCGGTACTGGTGCTTGTAGAGAGGCTGGGGTGAGAATGAGTGACCTTGAGGGAGGACCTGGGCAGAGGACGCAGCTCTGCAGGTGGAGGTACAGTTCACAGCGCAGACCTGGTCCCTGTGTGGCCTTGGGGTCTCGCCCTGCCCACGTCCTCAGACGCCTGCTCTGATGCCTGTGGTGCCTTTCTCCGGTGTTCTCGGCCTCTCCCTTGGAGCAGGCTCCCTCCCTGGGGGGAGGGGGGGGGCGTTACTATGTCACATGATGCCCCATCCCCTGATTCTCTGCCCTTTACGCATCTGCACCCCTCTTTTGGCACATGTCTTGCCCCAACTTCCACTTCCTCCTCCTGTTCAAGGCGCTGCCCCCACCTCCAGGACTTCCATTCAGACCCCTACCGGTGGCCTCCGTGAGGAAACCGCTCCACAGCATGCTTCCAGGGCTCCCAGGATCAGCTTTCCAGCTTCCCCTCTGTTGCCCAGCCCAGCCCCCAGACCGCCACCGTAACTATCCTAAATCACTGCTGGGCCACCAGCTCCCAGCCAGGGCACATGCATGATGTATGTTACACCTTCCCGCATTGCCCCTGGCCCTGGTCATCCAAGGCTCCACCTGTGTGCTGGCGGAGATGCCGCTTTTTACAGGAAGACCCCACTGGCCCATCCAGGCTGGTAGGTGTCTTTCCTGTGTGCCCCTAGCCCTCTGGTGTGCCCATTTGTTTCTGTGTTGCATCTGCCACACCAGGCAGTGCCTGCAGGACACTTGGCGGACAGCCTGTACCCGGTGGCTGTGTTCAGCGAATGAACAAGTTCCTCATTAAACACAGACCTTGGGTGGTTTCTGTTTGTGCATGCTTCTTTAAATCTTAAGTCTGATGAGTTACCGAATTTTTACAGAAAATCCAACAATCTGCAGTGACTGAATTGGAGTATGGGTGGGGACTTGATAATATGGGTAAATGTAGTAACCACATTGTTTTTTCATGTGAAACCTTCATAAGAGTGTATATCAATAATACCTTAATAAAAATATATATATCAGCCTTCTTAAAAAAAAAAGAAAAAGAAAATCCAACTATCTGGACTTCATTCCTCCGGCTTGTTTTCTGATTACTCAATTTCACTGACTCCAGTCATGTATTTGTTTTTTATAAAAATGCAATGTCCATGTCCAGCTATTAACACACTCACTTCGGGCCTGTCTCTGATTAGTACAGCAGTTATCTAGTAAACTTAATTCTGAAGGTGAATAGTAAATGCACCAGTTAGTTTTATATTAATTGAAATTTGGACTTTAAGTGTTCTTTGGAGACCATGTTTCTGGCCTCCTCAACTTCTTTTAGCACATGTAAAATTTTAACGGGGGCTGGGGTGGGAGGGAGGGTGGGACCTGAATTTCTGAATGCTTCGCTTGGCAGAAATCCTCTGCCCAGCAGCCGTGTACTTTACTCTGGAGTCCTCATTTAAAGCATGATTAACTCACTTAGCCTATACAGGCTTAATCACTGTTCTTAGTACATAGGAAATTGGAAACTATAAACCAGGAGATTGGATGAGCTGTGAGAATTGATAGGTGATGCTCTTGCTTTGAAGAAATAGAGTAACTAAAGCACAAAGACTTGCAATACTATAGTCAGAATAGTAATAATGGTATTCAATAAAAAGTTTAAAACTTAATTCTCTCTGTTAAAGCACTCAAGGAAATATGAACATATTTAGAAATGACTTTTTTTATTAAAGTATTGTTGATACACAATCATATTGGCTTCAAATATACAACACGTAGTTCAACAGTTACCCATACTATTAATTCCTCACCCCCTCTAGAGCAGTTACTGTCTATCAACATAGGAAGATGTTGCAGAATCATTGACTGTATTCTCCATGCTGCACTACCATCCCCTTAATGAATTTACATTATGACTGTCAAAGAGGATTAAAGGAGATTTGATCTTGAAAGGGAAGTCCTAGAAAATTCTGTTGAATGCTTTATTTTTTGACAGTGCTGTAAATAGGATATGTCATTGGATGTATTTTACTAAAATTATGTTTATTAGTATGCACATGTTATGCATTTCTCTGTGTAATGAAAGACTGTGTGCCGCTGAGAATCTTTCTGTACTTCAGAAAGGATCATTTTAGCTTGATTAAACAGCATCACTGTACATAAATGCTGTAATCTGTGTATATGCTTTGATGAAAATACTTTCCTGTAATTTGACTTTGTATGAAATTTTCATAAGGAAAATGAGGACATCTTTATCCATTCCAAGGAGTAAACCAAAAGGAAGTTTGAGAAGAAGCTGTTTATGTAAATTAATGTCAAAGACTGAAATTACTTGAAGTTTTGACCTACCCTCTAGCTCATCGGAACAGTAGAGTGCAGCAAGCATTCCTTCTGGGAAGTGTCAAGCCCAGTGATGCCCAGGGAACCAGCAGACGTGTTGGTTCTTCCTGAAGTATTGCTGTGATCACCCAGAGGGCCTTAGGGAGGCGAGATAAAGGCCCCCAAACTGGACGGAGCCCAAGTAATTTGGTGCAATAGTAGCCAAGCCTGAGATTCCTTATGGGATTCTAAGAAGTTATTTTGGAATTTTTACCTTTAAAAAAATCTTTTTTTAGTTTTATTAAAGTATCATTGATATACAATCTTATGAAGGTTTCACATGAGCAACATTGTGGTTTCAACATTCACCCGTATAATCAAGTCCCCCTCACCCCACTGCAATCACTATCCATCAGTTTAGTAAGATGCTATAGAGTCACTACTTGTCTTCTCTGTGCTACTGTCTTCCCTGTGACCTACATATATTGTGTGTACTAATCATAATGCCCCTTAATCCCTTTATTCCTCCCCCCCCATCCCCATTCTCTTCCTTTTGGTAACCGCTAGTCCTGTCTTGGAGTCTGTGAGTCTGTTGCTGTTTTGTTCCTTCAATTTTGCTTTGTTGTTATGCTCCACAAATGAGTGAAGTCTTTTGGTACTTGTCTTTCTCCACCTGTCTTATTTCACTGAGCATAATACCCTCTAGCTCCAACTGTGTCGTTGCAAATGATAGAATTTGTTTTCTATTTATGATTGAATAATATTCCATTGTGTATATGTACCACCTCTTCTTTATCCACTCATCTACTGATGGATACTTAGGGTGCTTCCATATCTTGGCTATTGTAAACAGTGCTGTGATAAACAGAGGGGTGCATATGTCTTTTTTAATCAGGGATCTTGTTTTCTTTGGGTAAATTCTTAGGAGTAGAATTCCTGGATCAAATGGTATTTCTCTTTTTAGTTTTTTGAGGAACCTCCATATTACTTTCTACAATGGTTGAACTAATATATATTCCCACCAGCAGTGTAGGAGGGTACCCCATTCCCCACATCCTCACCAGAGTTTGTTGTTCCTTGCCTTTTTGATGTTGGCTATCCTAACTGGTGTGAGGTGATATCTCATTGTGGTTTTTTTTTGCATTTCCCTGATAATTACTGATGTGGAACATCTTTTCATGTGCCTGTTGGCCATCTGAATTTATTCTTTGGAGAAGTGTCTCTTCATATCCTCTGCCCATTTTTTAATCAGGTAATTTGTTTTTTTGGGTGTTGAGGTGTGTGAGTTAACCCCTATCGGATATGTCATTTACGAATATATTCTCCCATACTGTAGGATGCCTTTTTGTTCTGCTGATGGTGTCCTTTGCTGTGCAGAAACTTTTTAGTTTGATGTAGTCCCATTTGTTCATTTTTGCTTTTGTTTCCCTTGCCTGAGGAAATGTGTTCAGAAAAAAAGTTGCTCATGTTTATATTCAGTAGATTTTTGCCTATGTTTTCTTCTATGAGTTTTATGGTTTCATGACTTACATTCAGGTCTTTGATCCATTTTGAGCTTAGTTTTGTGTATGGAGTTAGACAATAATCCAGTTTCATTCTTTTACGTGTAGCTGTCCAGTTTTGCCAACACCATTTGTCGAAGAGGCTGTCTTTTCCCCATTGTATATCTATATCTCCTTTATCATATATTAATTGCCCATATATGTGTGGGTTTATTTCTTGGCTCTCTATTCTGTTCCATTGATCCGTGGGTCTGTTCTTGTGCTCCTACCAAATTGTCTTGATTACTGTGGCTTTGTAGTAGAGCTTGAAGTCAGGGAGCGTAATCCCCCCCAGCTTTATTCTTCCTTCTCAGGATTGTTTTGGCTATTTGGAGTCTTTTGTGGTTCCATATGAATTTTAGAAATATTTGTTCTAGCTCATTGAAGAATGCTGTTGGTATTTTGATAGGGATTGCACTGAATCTGTAGATTGATTTAGGCAGGATGGCCATTTTGAGGATATTAATTCTTCCTGTCCATGAGCACAGGATGTATTTCCATTTATTGGTGTCTTCTTTGATTTCTCTCATGAGTGTCTTGTAGTTTTCAGAGTATAGGTTTATTCCTAGGTATTTTATTCTTTTTGATGCAATTGTAAATGGAGTTGTTTTCCTGATTTCTCTTTCTTATACTTCATCGTTAGTATATAGGAATGCAGCCGATTTCTGGGTATTGATTTTGTATCCTGCAGCTTTTCTGAATTCTAGAAGTTTTTTAGTGGATTCTCTAGCATTTTCTACGTATAATATTCATGTCATCTGCAAACAGTGATGGTTTAACTTCTTCCTTACCTGTCTGGATGCCTTTTATTTCTGCATGTTGTCTGACTGCCATGACTAGGACCTCCAAAACTATGTTGAATAAAAGTGGTGAGAGTGGGGCATCCTTGTCTTGTTTTTTTTAATCTTAAAAAAAGTTTTTTTTCTAATACACATTTTTAGCCAGTCCACTATTTTTTTGAACTTTACTCTTACTTTGAAGAAAAAAACAAAAGATTTGTGTTTTTACATAATGTATCTGAAAATACATTCAGTTATGGTTAGTCTCTGTATCTCTAAAGATGAAGATTGGTTAATTAGCTTGTTCAAAGGATAGAGTACCCCAAATATGGGTTTTTGCTTATTTGCAAAATATTACATTTTACAAATTTACATCTAGATGTAAAGGTGGGTTACATCTAGTGATGTACACTTTTCTTAATAAAACAAGGCCTAAAATGTTCAAGATTAGAATTTCATTTTTGGCTGGGTAGCTGATGAATATAGGTCTGTGTTCTCAGTCTAAACTGTGCAATATGGTAGCCACCAGCTACATGTGGCTATTTAAATTTAAATACAATTAAAATGTTCCTCCGTCACACCAGCCATGTTGCAAGGTCACATAGCTAGTAGCTACCATGTTGGACAGTACAAATATATTTAGAATATCCTCATTGCAGGAAGCTCTTTTGGTCAGCCCTTGGGTAACCATTGCCGCCACTTCCCCTCAATGTACAAATGTCTTAAAAAGTGAGAGATGATACATACATCATGATTTTCCCTGTCTACTCCCTGCCCCAGCCTTGCTATCACCTCCCAATGCCTAGGCAATGAAGCTGATTCCATGAGAAATGCTCACACCAACCTGAGAGTTAGAAATTGAGCTGCAAGAACCAAGTGACTAAGCTGGCTTCAGCAGACACAAGGACACCGGGGGGAAAAAAATACTAATAGCTTTTTACAGCCTCAATAATTGGGTGAATGAACACATTGCCATTATTCTCCTGATTATACTGGGGATTCCTAGACTTTTCATAATTATGAATCCCAATTGTTTATCTGGATTGCTGATGTCTTCCTCCATGTCTCTTCCTGGTTATATTTGCAAGTGAACTTTGGTGTCATAATAAGTGGAGATGGTTAATTTTTATATTCAGAGGCTCTCAGTTTGCCTCAGGGTAATTTGAATAAGCATGAGATTAAAACCAGGCCCCGGAGTTGCCCTTTCATCCTCATTGCTGGCAATGGGCTCTCCGTGACCCAAGGCACTCGTCTCGCTAATGTTCAGAGTACCCATTCCCTGCTGGATGGATAGGTGAGAACATTTCATTCCTGGAGCAGAGCTTAGCTCGCCTGGACCCGAAAGCCACATGGGGATCCGTCGAACATTGTGGTCTGGCTTGGGATCTGATTCCAGAACAAAAGATTTTTACGGCTGCCTCCATGTTGGTACATTTAAAAAATGTGCCAGTGTTATTGTTTTAGTATCTAAAATATAGATATACTGAGCTAGGGTATCTGGTATCTAAGGAATGGCAAAGGGGAACTACCAAGTCAAACACGAGTCCGCTAATAAATTGATACTGTTCCATTCAGTGAAGTCCGTAATCTAGATTATAACAGCATAAATTTCCCCTTATCCGACTGTACAAAACTGTTTAATTTTGAAGGAGAAAAAAATGCAGCATGTACACATTAAAATTTTTTTCCTTAATTCTAATATAGAAGAGATCCCCCCCCACCCCACCACTGACCCTCCAACACGAAGACTATCTTGCAAGGAGTTAACATAATTGGAATAAAACCAGTTAATTTAAATTCTCTGGTCATGAAGCCCGACATTTTCCTATAGCCATATCTCCTTCTCTACTGGATCAGCTGTTCATTTTATTTCATTCAGAATTTTATGAGTGTTTTTTCTTCATCTCAAAGAGGCTGTGGCAAAGATGTATGGCTGCTTGGTGATGTCACTCGCAGTCTGAGAAAGCCAGGTGCGCGCTAGACATTAAAATACTCATTATCTTTCCTATAATCTCTTCCCTTGTTCCTGCAGAAACGCAAAACCTAAGTGGATCATGGTTTTAAGGAAAGAGTCATCATCAATCCTTTTTATATCTGACAAGGGGTAATTTTGTTATGTTTATTTGTTCTCAACAGATTTCAACCCAACAGCCTGCATTCAAACTGTGGTCTTCCTTTATGGAGATAATCTAGTTCATGCTTCTCCTATTAGCGATCTGAAAATGAAATGCTTATGGCAAATAGCTCAATGATATGAGTTGTTTCTTTGCAGCGATCTTCTGTGGTAATAATAACGAGCTCAAAAGGCGTCGTTATTTGGCATAAAACCAGCCCAATTTTCATGACATCTAGATTGAAGCGCCTCTCCAGGCTGTGTCCTCACCTGTGGCCTCATGGCCCCGTCAATGGCCCTTCAGTGGCCACTTATCTTTATTCAGGCCACACCTCTATGTGTAAGCAGATGCGTGCATGACTTGATAGCTCCCTTTTGCTGCTCCTTAGATTCCAGATACCCCCGCTCAGTATGTCTGAAACTGAATTTACTCTCCCTTTGCTGTCCCTGTTACTTTGCACTTGAATTTCTTAAAACCACTGAGCTCACTGTCCCTTCCACCCAGCCTCCCAGACCACACCTTTGAGGCAGTTGTGATGTCTCCCCTAACCAGGTTTAGAGGAATCCTGTGACTGGCTGGTCTTTCTGCCTCCCTTAATTTAACCCTTTCAATCCAACTCCCAGAGATGACTCATTGGTCTTGATTGACTGATTGATTAAATTCAATCCATTCACTGTCTACTCACTACCTGCTCAGTCCCAGGCACTCTTCTAGATATTGGGAACACATTGATGAACAAAACAGACTGGATCCCTGCCCTCCTGGAGCTTCAGGTTTATAGGGAAGGATTGACATTCAGCTGGTTAGTAGCAAAATCGACAACGACTAGCAATGTTAAAACTACTTTTCTGCATATCTGAGCACATCATTCTTCAATGCTTTTCCATCATCTTGGGGATGAAATCCAAACTCCTGACCTGTATGCAAGGCCCTTTGTGAACTGACCAGGACCTGCTGATCGGCTTTCCCCCAGGCTCGCTGTGCTTCCTGGGCTTCATATCTGTGCTTCTTTGGAATGTGTTGGCCCCCTGTTTCTTGGGCAGACTTGAACATGGAGTGCAAGCTGTCGCTTCCTATGAGCCTTTACTGACTCAATACACCTGCTATTTCTCCTCTGTGCTCCCATGCTCTGCTCCATCACTGGCCATTGCAGCTGCACGATTTTTTATTTTCTCTTCCAGTGGATTCTAAGACCCTTGGGGGCAGAAATGTTCTCCATCATTTTATCCTTAGAATCTAACATGATATTTGGCATATGAGAGATGTTCAATAAGCCTAATGGTGAGAGATGCCTACAGGTGGAATTGTTTTGCGATGGAGCGAGTAACAGCTGGTTTCCACACATGTCCAGACAGATACGTAAAGCCTGTCAGAGATCAGAGGAGTGAGATTTCTCTGCTTGGCGAGATGTTGGCCTCCATGGCATTTAAATTTTCTGATTCTAAGTTGTTGCTGCTTGTTTTCTATTACATAATTATTTATTTTTACCAAGCTCCCAAATGTCTTAATTGGGTCTGTCATATGGTATGAATTCTATTTCTGGGTATTGTAGGAACTATCTGAGTGCCTTTGTCTGCATATGAGCAATTTGACTCAGTGGGATATTTTATTTTATAACTCAGTGTTTGTCATCCTGTGTACTCAGATATTCAGTATCAGCTGTCAGCCACCGCTCAAATTGATCCCGCAGACCATTAGAATGCACTTTTCTGCTGTATTAGTCCTGTGCCAAGAATCAAGGGAGCATGGAGAACCCACCAGCAGATTATCCATTAAGATGAAAGCAATTTCTTTCCTAGGGAGTGCAAATCTGGCCACGTGGATGGTGTCTAAGGTCATATATTTAATGTGAACTCCTGAACCACCATAGTATAATGTCAAAAACAAAAAAATCTGTTTCCAGTGATGGATGAAAAGCACTTATTTGGGCCATCCTCATGTAATAAACAATCTGTAAAATGTTTGGTTAACTACTAATTTTCATTTGGTCAGTACCTACTCCATCTACTCACATTCTTCAAGCTTTTATTGAGTTTTTACTATGTGTGTTCCATATGCAAGGCCGTCACCTGGGTCAACGATGAATAAGGTCCCTGCTCTCATCACAGTCACCATCCAGACAGGTAGATGCTCTGAGTGCAGAGATTTCCATGTGGCTGTTGGACGGGACTGTGCTGTATGCTTTATCTTTGGCAGAATTCTATAGAGGGAGACCTGCTGTCCTGGAGTTAAGTCGTTTAGTTTAATCCTACGGGGATAAGCAGACACTCCTGTGAGAGCCTGGCATCTGGGACTGTCAGCATCTATTACTGGAGGGACCCAGTGAGATGGAATTAAAATTAGCCCATGCAGAAAGGAACCATCAGTGAGAGATATACTTCTGTCCTGGCAATAAATGGGAAAGACTTATGGTCAGCATTCTCTAAAGAGTAAAAGTAATTATGTCCCGAGTGACATCAGACATGCCGCGGAGCCCGCCTAGCCTGGGGCTTCCTGGGGACGGCTCCTAGCCGGCAGACGCTCCCGTCGCCGCACCGGTATGCGATGGCCCAGCACACATTTCTTTGAGCCTCTGCAATGTTATGGGGCCCAAGTCAGGTGCTGGCTGCGAACAGCTGACCTTAAAGGACAAGCTGCTGTCTTCAGGGAGCTCACAGCCTCCCAGGGGTGACTAAGGTCAGGACCTGGCCTGGAAGAGTGCCTGCCCCTTCCTGTGTGACAGAGAAGAAGGGAATTCAGTGTTTGTTGAGTAGACTTCCTGACACAAAGTGAGTGTTTGACACATGCATGTTCATTTTCACCCCTTATTGCACACCCCTTTGCTGTAGACATGGGTAGGGGACATTTCTCTTAAGGGGGAGGGGAAATGAAGGGCCACCAAACCTTACTTTCTGGAGGGGAGGATTCCCTTATTGTATATGGCTGAGGGGGAGCCAAGTCCCACCTTTGACCAGAGCTGCCTAGCGGGGCAGGTGTGTCCTCCCCTTGAGAGAATTCCAGGGACTACCTCAGAGGAAGAACTAGGTGAGGAATCAGTAAACCTCATTTTGAGTCCAGAGCCAATTGCACAAACTATATTGTCTTAACTTCATTTGCTTTGTGTAAATTAAATTGTAATTTTATGGTCTATGACTTACTGAATTTTCCTCATGATCCTTACCTACTCACTTGAGTTTCATCTGAAGAGAACTCTGCTTTGTAAAGAACCAACCCAAATATTCAGAAAGAAAACCCACAGATATCTATTGAGCGTCTATTGTGTGCTAGGTAAGCTTTGGGGATATAACAGTGAACCAGACGGACAGACAGTACCCTTGCTTCCGTGAACTTACGTTCCCATAGAGAGAGAGAAACAGAACTAAATCTAGCATATGCTAGGTGGTATTAAGTGCCAAGAAAAACGAGGAAGAAAGGAGAGAGCGTGTGGTATGCATCTGGGCATAGGTGTGCCCATATTTTATAGGAAGCCTCTGTGGTAAAGTGACGTTTAGCAGAGACCAACAGGAAGCAAGAGGGCAAGACTTACTTTCTGGGGTGAAAGTCATTTCAGAGGGAGGGATGAGGAAGTGCAAAGGTCCTGAGGTAGGAGTGTGTTTGACATATTTGAGTACCAGCAAGACAACTACAGGAGCTGGAATTGAATGAGTGAGAGATGGAATGGCTGGGGGTGAGGTGCCCAGAGAAATAGGTGTCTGGTAGGCTTAGAGAAGAATTTAGATTTTATTCTGAGGGACATGATCTGACCTGACCTTGCACAAGGACCACCCCTGCTGCTGAGTTGGCCAGATGGCAGGGGCTGGGCTAGGAGGCCAGTTAGAAAGCTGCTCTGGTCACACAGGAGACCAGTGGTGGCAGTTACTGGTGGGGTCCAGGTGTACTTTGCAGGTAGAGGATTTGCTAAGGATTTGATAATGGGTGTGAGAGAAAGTGCAGTCAAGGATGATTTCAAGGGTTGAGCTGAACAGCTGGTGAAATGGAGCTGTTGCTTTGAGAAGAGGAGGACCATGGAGCGAACACGTGGACAGGAGTGTCAGCCCCTGAATTTTACCCATTTTCTTTGCTCTATACAAGAGGAACTTGAGACTTGAAAGGTTGTGTATCTCTGAAAGTCTGAATAAATACTACAGTTGCCTAGTTTTCCAGGTTATTTGGGTCTGTGAAGTGGCCTGGCCTCCCATCACGGGCACGGTTCCCTGACCACACAGTGGACTGTGCTCGGGGCAGCTTGTGTGGGTGGATTCCAGGCTGGCAGAGCGACTCTCATTGTGGGCAGGTTTGTGCCAGTGGGCATTTCCACGCCAGCCCGAGTGACCAGCACACTCAGCAAGGGTCTGTCCCAATGCTGAGCATAATTTTCCCTGCCCTCCCACAAGCCAGCTACCCTCACCCTCTGCCCCAGAATCAAGGTGAGTTCCTTTTTACCACCTTTTGCTTTCTCCCTCTTGGGTAGGGTGACTGACACTGCCACCAGGTCTCAGATTGTTGGTGCTGAGTGACCCAGCCACCTCTCTGTTGGTCATTCAGGAAACAGTCTGCGTAAACACCACCACGTTGACACAGTCTGACCCAATGATTCAGCAGCATTTTCTCGGAGAGTGATTGTCTTTGCAAGCATTGAGACAAAGCTTTATTTGAGGAGAGTTGCTGGGGGGACAATAGCTTCTATGTTCTTTACAAGAACCTCTTTGGAGAGCAAACTAAACTTGGGTGGGTGGACACTGAAAAGGCTTTTCCAAGAGTAGGAAGCAAAATGCAGTTCTCCTTCCTTGTCGCGCCTCTTCTGTTGACATTTCCCACTCCTTAATGAAGTCCCGTGTGTGCCCTGAGAGTGCAGCTGTGGAAGCACCCAGCCGGGTCAGCATACCTTTTACACTGCAGATAATTTTTAAAGTAACCATTTATCACACAGGCGGAGGAAGGGAAACTCACTGAATTCAATATACAGTGTCAATATTTTTAACTAGAAACCTCAGGTTTTTTGATCTGCCTCGTATTTTTCCATTAAACCAACTCTTAGGATTTTCTTAAATCAGGAGAGTGGGGACTATAAGTGATAGAAGATGCTAATAAGTGCTGGTTAAAAATGAAATGGGGTTGGGGGGAAGCTGCAGGGGAAAATGTTTTGCCATAGTATGTTAGTTAAAATAAAATAATAAACGTATCTCATGGCCTGGAGGTGCACCATTCAATAAGGTAATCACTGGCCACATTTGCCAAAATTTAAATTAAATCTAATTAAAAATACAGTTGCACTAGCCACTTTCAAGGGCTCAGTAGCCAGAGGTGGCTCATGGCTACTGTACTAGCTCAGATGTGGAACATGTCCTCCATCATAGAACATTGACTTGGACAGTGCTGGTCTAGAAGGCAAATTAAGAACCATCTGTGATAAATTATCATACGTTTCACTCACTGCCATCAGCCCTCAGGATTGGAAAGTAGAGGCTGGAAGAAAATCTTGTTCTAAAATGGGGTCAGCTCGGTGGTGAGGCGTGGGGCCTTACTCCCCCATCCTTCGTTTTGGACCTTTTTCCTGCATGTAACAGGTTGAGAAGCTAACGTGCTCACTTCTTTCCAAGACACTTAAATAGAAATATGACTTGTATCAGTAAAAAGTAATGGAGTATTTTAAATCCATGTAGATTGTAAGATACAGGAAAGAAGACAGAAGCAGAGGTAGGGGGAAATCTTTGAAGTCCTAATGTAACACGGTATCTGACTCTCAGTAAAAGCTAATGAGGTGGAGGGATTCTGTCTTAACTCGACTGTGGATTTCTGACGTATTATTGCCCTAGTTATCAGCTAGGTTTAAGTAGAGTCCGTTGTTTTCTTTTCTAGCCTGAAGAGCAGGCAAAGGATGGTTATCGTGCTTCTGCTGAGGCTGGGCACGCTGGATAAATATTTGCTAAGCAGACTGGGCCTGTGGGAACAGGGCTGGAGTGGGGGGTGCTGGGAGCGGGCACCATTCCCCTCCTAGGGGGGCTACCCCTCACTGCAGACACACCAGAAGGCAACTGCAGGCCCCTGACAGAAGGTTGGGTGACTTCCAAATCGAGACCATTAAGGAAATGTGACCCTTCTCTGGGGACCTGGACTGCCTGCCTCAGGTGGCCCCAGGGCCTATGGGAGAACTTCCAGGTGTGACGCATTCCCCCCCACGGAGAGGTTTGGAAGCAAGTGGCACATGGAACCAGTCAACACTTGAAATGCAGTCAGCATAAGTAATTGAAATTTCTAAGTTCACAGCTTATCAGGAATGTGTGTCGAAATGAAGCTGGGGGATGTTGCAATGGTGAACAGTGATGGTGGGGCCCGGGGTGGGGGGTGACACGCACAGCAAGAACTTACGACGCCAGCAGGGGCCAGGGGAGATGGTCTGGCTGCCCGGGGGGAACTGTGCAGCCTTCTGGCCACGTGACGGAGCAGCCAGAGCGTGTGGGCCCACTGGGTAGTTTTCCTTACCCAGGTTTTTTTGCTCATGTTCACTATTGTCAGCAAATCTTTTGGTCATGGCAGGGTTTCCAGAAGTTTTCTGGACTGTGATGTAAATGTGATGATCCCTCAAGATATGCTGGTCTACTTGGCCTTTATTCTTTGTAAAGGAAGTGTGTTTATACAAAGAGAAAACCATCTTATGAAATTTCTGTAGAGTCAAGCCATGTCCCCCAGGTTTGCTTTTTCTCTACAAGCTGATCACCTATCCTTTCCTAAAAGGACAGAAATGAACACTTAGGTTCAAGGGCATCACGATGGCCGTGAGGCTGCTCCCCTCCACTCTCACCTGACCCCGGCCCTCTTTCTCGCTGAGGGCTGTGGGAAGTACCACTCTCTGTACTTTCCCTGAGCCACCAGTAAAGCAACTAACTTTCAGAGCAACTAACCTTAAAGAGGGCAGGTTATCAGGTAGCCTGGAAGAGTCAACCCCTTCTTAGATAGCATCCAACAAATATTGATAAATATTACTTCAGTATTTTTTATAAACTATTTGTATCATGTCATGCACTTCCTATTAATTAAAAAAACAAACAAACTCGAGAGGTGAAAGCAATACCCTCACCACTCTTGTGTGTGTGTCATTGTGGCGAAAGTCATAAGGAAATACACACAACCCAGCCTTTTGCATGAAGGTAAATTTGTGGTATTATTAGTTTTGGAGAGAGTGTGTTCAAAAGTGAATACTAAAGGCCGTTTTGAGATTGAGTTTTTTCTTGTTTCTTCTTCCTCTTCCGGCAAATGAGAAGCATTTCATTCTTCCCCAGAAATGTATGTGGCCAAATATCCTTTTGCAAACCCATGTCTCATTACCTAAAAGGCTCTATTGTTTGTTTAAATGATTGAAATTGATATTTTGGGCTTCTTGCCTGGCATAAATTGTTAAAATTTCAAAGTACCCTTAGCAGGGGTTCTTTTTTGTTTGTTTGTTTTTTGTATTTTTAATTAAGGTATTATTGATATACACTCTTATGAGGGTTTCACATGAAAAAACAATGTGGTTACTACATTTACCCATATTATCAAGTCCCCACCCATACCCCAATGCAGTCACTGTCCATCAGTGTAGTAAGATGCCACAGATGCACTGTTTGCCTTCTCTGTGCTACACTGTTTTCCCCGTGATCCCCCACAACATGTGTACTAAACATAATACCCCACAATCCCCTTCTCCCACCCTCCCCACCTGCCCTCCCACACCCCTCCCCTTTGGTAACCACTAGTTCCTTCTTGGAGTCTCTGAGTCTGCTGCTATTTTGTTCCTTCAGTTTTGCTTTGTTGTTATACTCCACAAATGAGGGAAATCGTTTGGCACTTTGTCTTTCTCTGCCTGGCTTATTTCACTGAGCATAATATCCTCCAGCTCCATCCATGTTGTTGCAAATGGTAAGATTTGTTTCCTTCTTATGGCTGAATAGTATTCCATTGTACATACGTACCACTTCTTCTTTATCCATTCATCTACTGATGGACACTTAGGTTGCTTCCATATCTTTTTTTTAATATAATTTATTTTATTATCATTAATTTACAATTACATGTGCAATATTACGATTATTAAACTACCCCTTTATCAGGTCCCCCCCACCAACCCCATTACAGTCACTGTCCATCAGCATAGTGAGATGCTATAGAATCACTACTTGTCTTCTCTGAGTTGTACTGCCCTCCCCGTGCCCCCCCAACATTACATCTGCTAATCGTAATGCCCCTTTTTCCCTCTTATCCCTCCCTTCCCGCTGCTTCCATATCTTGGCTATTGTAAAAAGTGCTGCAATAAAGATAGGGATGCATATGTCTTTTTGAATCTGAGAAGTTGTATTCTTTGGGTAAATTCCAAGGAGTGGGATTCCCGGATCAAATGTTATTTCTGTTTTTAGTTTTTTGAGGAACCTCCATATTGCTTTCCACAATGGTTGAACTAGCTTACATTCCCACCAGCAGTGTAGGAGGGTTCCCTTTTCTGTGCATCCTCGCCAGCATTTGTTGTTCTTAGTCTTTTCGATGCTGGCCATCCTAACTGGTGTGAGGTGATATCTCATTGTGGTTTTAATTTGCATTTCCCTGATGATTAGTGATGTGGAGCATCTTTTCATGTGTCTGTTGGCCATCTGAATTTCTTCTTTGGAGAACTGTCTCTTCATATCCTCTGCCCATTTTTTTAATCGGGTTATTTTGGGTGTTGAGGCTTGTAAGTTCTTTATATATTTTGGATGTTATCCCCTTGTTGGATATGTCATTTACAAATATATTCTCCCATACTGTAGGATTCCTTTTTGTTCTATTGATGGTGTCCTTTGCCATATACAGAAACTTTTTGGTTTGATGTAGTCCCACGAGTTCATTTTTTTCTTTGTTTCCCTTGCTCAAGGAGATGCGTTCAGGAAGAAGTTGCTCATGCTTATATTCAGGAGATTTTTGCCTATGTTGTCCTCTAAGAGTTTTATGGTTTCATGATTTACATTCAGGTCTTTGATCCATTTTGAGTTTACTTTTGTGTATGGGGTTAGACAGTAACCCAGTTTCATTCTCTTGCATGTAGCTGTCCAGTTTTGCCAACACCAGCTGTTGAAGAGGCTGTCATTTCCCCATTGTATGTCCATGGCTCCTTTATCATATATTAATTGACCGTATATGGTTGGGTTTATATCAGGCTCTCTAGTCTATTCCATTGGTCTATGGGTCTGTTCTTGTGCCAGTACCAAATTGTCTTGAGTACTGTGGCTTTGTAGTAGAGCTTGAAGTTGGGGAGCATAATCCCCCCAGCTTTATTCTTCCTTCTTGCAGGGGTTCTTTTTTAAGTTGTGTTAAATTAATGGCACAGGAATCAAAAATCAATTTCTGATTTTATTGCTGAATCCAGTTGATTCAGGGGGCTGAAGGAGCAGAGTGTTAAAGGTCAGCAGGCAACACCATTACTGGTGTCCTTGTGCATGGGAAGGACATAGGGACAGTAGGCATGACCCTAGTGTGCTGACCTTGTTACCTGGGAGCCCAGCCATTTTAGATTGACAGAAGGTCGCTGGGTCATCTGTGTCAGGCCGAGCAGGGCTGGGATGGCACCACGCCCAGCCCCAGAGCTGCGGTCTAAGGTGGCCCTGGGTGTGCCGTGCATTTTTGAGCACCTGTCACATGCTAGGCATTTTGTATATACGTTCATTTTTAGCCCTCGTACCAGCATTCCGAAGGCTCAGTGATCCCCATTTTCCTGAGGAAAAGTGAGGACACCGTGGCTCATGTTTAGACACTGGTGGTAGTCCCCAAATGGCAGCACGGGGACTGCACTGGGATGGGTCCTACACGCATGGAGATGGGGCTCAGGACGTATTTGTCAGATTTAATGGACCAGCACAGGGGAAACAAGTCCGGAAGTGTAGATATAACCTGTTAAGGAGATGTACTTTGTGTTTCTTTTTGTATCATCAGCTTGCATGAAAGATTTGGTCAGGATCAGCAGGGCACTCCGCTTATTAACTCTTCCTGGCTTGCCTGTGGCTTCATTACTTTGTGTTGTCCTGCCAGCCATTCCCAGGAAGACAGTAAATGGCTTGTTTTGCTTTGATCTGTGTGTTTATGCTGTTGACCTTTCATGCAGAGTCTTTTCTTAATCAGACATTTATTAATTCTCTGCTTATAGGAACTAAGCACTGTCCGGAAGAGTTCAACGTAGCCCCTGCTTTCTAGGAGCTTAGAGCACAGTGAAGAAACTTTCTGCCTTTCCCTCTGTTTGGTCTGTGTCATAATGTAGGGCTGCAGATGAAGGAAGCGGCACCTGCTGGTGAATGACTGGGGTGTTTCCTGCTATAATGCTGGAATATAAAGGAATTAAATAATGAGCAGGCTGTAGGAATGGATGTGGTCATATACTAAGCTGTGTGCCTGTGTAAGAGTTTTCAGACTTTGTGCTCCATGAGCCTGCCATGGAGCGTTGTAAGTAGAGTGGGCTGCCGCATGCAGAGGCGGCCTGCTTCCTGCCCTCTGGCTGGAGGGATGGGATGGGAAAGCAGGCTCTGGTTGGAAGTGCCGTGAGCAGGCCTAGGCATGACAGTCCCCACAGGTCACAACTTCACGAGATTCTGGTTACATTTTATCTTTTTAAAAAACATCAATTGATTTTGATTCTAAGTAAGAAAGTAACACCCATTCCTGCCTTTAAAAAACAAAATTGAAAGAGGAGTAAAAAGAAAGGAAGTAAATAAAGAGAAGGAAAAGGAATACTACCACACATAGTTGACTATTTTATAAAATTTTGGTGTCTGTTAATTCTTTGCATAAGATACCCTATTAATACTGACCTTTGCTGAAAGTAGGCTTTTCTCTTCACACCATCTCTGCCACACACAGAGAATTAAACAGTTACCAGCCAAGAGACATAAAAGCATGCTCTGTCCAGCTCCATTTGAAAGACAGATCCCAGCAGGTAAAGGGTATAAATATATGGCCTGCTTTTGAACAAGGACTTTGTCGTTACGCATTCAATTGCTTTCTTTCCTTGCCTATTCTGTAGAACACTCACGAACCTTGAGCATTGTGTTTAGAGTTACGCTTCTCGGTAGAAGCGTAACTGCTACAGGAGAAAAAATATTTATAAGGATATGGTCTGGGCTTAAAAGAACTACATTAAAGTCTTAACTCTAGTCATCAGCTTGGAAACCTGAATGCACAAATTGCAAGAACCCTACACAGAAGATGCCTCCTTCCTTCCTGTCTTTTTTTTTTCCTTTCTGTGAGCTGCCTTGCCAAGAGATGTAATTTTTCAATTGCTCTGTTGGAGCGTTTAAGAAAATAAATAGTAACAAAAAATTGTTTGGTAGAGCGGTATGGCCATAAAACATGACTGCATGTACACAAAAAGAAGGTGTGCTGAAATCACTGCTATTTTAATAATCAGCACATTTGATTCAGACTCTTTATTTTTTAATAATTCTTTGCTTATATGTTTTTGCTTGTTTTCCGCTCCCCAGGTTATCTGCTGCTTCATCTATAGTGCTAATGGGCTGGGGCTAAAATGCTACAGGAGCATTAAATTCCCCCTTTTGTTCTGATCTCACTTCTGAATAGCCCTAAATAATCTTTTAAGGGCTTGCTGATAAACTCCTAGCTCCATGCAGTATATCAAGAATCCCAGCAAACTCCGAGTTTGACCATGGCCCCTTCTCTGACAGCCCTGTATCTGATGAAGATATTTATTGAGGCACAGAGGCAGTAGGTCCTCGGTGGGCAGGTCTGGAGTGAGGGGAGGGCAGCCTTGCCGCCTCACTGGTTCAGGTGATGATATAGGGCTTTCCGTAAGTCACTTGCACTCACGGGGGATGTTTCCCTGGGGTCCTGGGTTACAAACCGTCAGCCTTATGGACCCTATGTCTCTCCAGACTTAATGGTAAGTAACCAAACTACATCATTACCTTGTTGTTGTTTTTTTTTGTTATTCATGGTTGCAGTTTATTACAGTAAAAGGATACAGATTAAACTCAGCAAAGAGAAATGGTACATGAGGAAAAGTCCAACAAAACCAGGTATAAGCTTCCAGGTATTCTCTTTCAGTGGAGTTACATGGATGCATTTAATTCTCCCAGCAACAGTGTTCAACAATACATGCAAAGTGTTATCAACAAGTAAAGTTCACCAGAGCCTTGGTGTGAAGGGTTTTTATTGGGTGTCAGTCATGTAGGCATGCAGCACTTATGTGACTAAATATCAGCTACTCAGTTACTCATGTCCCAGACTCCTAGTCCCAAAAATAAGTGTTCACCATAAATCAAACTGTTAGTGTAAACTACTGATTAAATTGGTACTGGATGGCCCAAGGCTTCAGATATACAAGAACACTCTTATCAGAAAGAATATACCAAGAGCTCAGAAGTCATCTCCCATAGGTCAGTAAAAGGCCAGTGCAGAACACAAGCCTTTCGTAGGAATGTGCAGGGTTTGAACAACCCAGGTTTGCTAATTAATCCCTTGCACACTTTCTTTCCTTGATCTCCATTTTTCCCAGATTTTGTCAATTAGCCTTTTTAAGGAACTCCATTTTGGCTTTGTTGATTCTCTTCATCTTATATTTTGGTTTCATTAATTTCTACCACTTCTTTGTTGCTTCTATTCTTCTTATGTAATTTGCTTTCTTTTTCTAACCTATTGACATGAACACATTAATTTTCAATCTATTTCTTTTTAACAAGTGCCTTTAAGCTTTATCTCAAAATGTTTACTACATTGTACTTTTTTTTTTGCTATTATTAATATACAATTACATGAGCAACCTTATGGTTACTAGACTCCTCCTATTATCAAGTCCCCACCACATACCCCATTGCAGTCACTGTCCGTCAGCATGGTAAGATGTTATAGAATCACTACTTGTCTCCTCTGTGTTATACTGCCTTCCCTGTGCCCCCCAACCCCACCCCCACGCCCGCTACATTATGTGTGCTAATTGTAATAGCCCTTTTTCCCCTTATCCCTCCCTTCCCACCCATCTTCCCCAGTCCCTTTGGTAACTGTTAGTCCATTCTTGGGTTCTGTGAGTCTGCTGCTGTTTTGTTCCTTCAGTTTTTTCTTTGTTCTTATACTCCACAGATGAGTGAAATCATTTCATAGCTGCCTTTCTCCACCTGGCTTATTTCACTGAGCATAATACCCTCTAGCTCCATCCATGTTGTTGCAAATGGTAGGATTTGTTTTCTTCTTATGGCTGAGTAATATTCCATTGTGTATAATATATACCACATCTTCTTTATCTATTCATCTACTGATGGACACTTAGGTTGCTTCCATTTCTTGGCTACTGTAAATAGTGCTGTGATAAACATAGGGGTGCATATGTCTTTTTCAAACTGGGCTGTTGCATTCTTAGGGTAAATTCCTAGGAGTGGAATTCCTGGGTCAAATGTTATCTCTATTTTTAGTTTTTTGAGGAACCTCCATACTGCTTTCCGCAATGGTTGAACTAATTTGCATTCCCACCAGCAGTGTAGGAGGGTTCCCTTTTCTCCACAGCCTCGCCAACATTTGTTGTTGTTTGTCTTTTGGATGGCAGCCACCCTAACTGGTGTGAGGTGATATCTCATTGTGGTTTCAATTTGCATTTCTCTGATGATTAGTGATGTGGAGCATCTTTTCATGTGCCTGTTGGCCATCTGAATTTCTTCTTAGGAGAAGTGTCTGTTCAGCTCCTCTGCCCATTTTTTAATTTGCTTATTTGATTTTTGTTTGCATTACCTTGTTTTTAATCAGCTGTTCTTTGGCAGTGAAGGGAGCTGGGCAGATGCCTGAGCTCCCTCTTGATAAAGCACCCAGGATGTGCGTGTGTTAGATTCTGAGTACGTTGATTTCCATGGGAAATTTTATAAAGTATTTAAAATCGTAACTTTATAGACATACAAAGTGTATTCTATAAATGTAAGCTATTTTGCATTCTGCCTGCTGGCCTCATCAACCTGCCATCTCAGCTGCTGGGAAGCCACTTCTCTTGTCCCAGTGTGGCTATTCATTCACCTTGTTCCTTCTGTCCTTTTTTTTTTTAAGTAGGACAGAACATTATTAATCCCACTTTATTTACCAAGTAGTTGCTTTGAATATGTGTGATGCTCTTAATATTTAGTTACTTCTCTGAGAAAAGGACTTTTCCAAAAATGCCGGCCTGCTCAGGCACCATGGCTTGTGGCTCCTGTGCTACCACTGACGAGGGGCCCAGTGACCATGGAAAGGTACCCTTTAAGGGACCCCATTAACTCCTCCTAAATGATAAGGCCCTGGGCTCGGGGACCTCCCACGTCTCTCCAACCCTGCCATTGATGATTCTGCAGCTGGCCTAGACCAGTGGTCCTCAACCAGGGGCCGTTTGGCAATGTCTGAGGACGGTTCAGGTTGCCTTCTAATGGCCTCTAGTGGGCCCCGGCCAGGGTTGTGGCTAATCGTCCCTTAATTCGCAGGGCAGTCCCCCACAGTAAAGAATTACCCACCCAGGACTTCGGTAGTGCCAAGGTCGAGGAAGTCCCCTGTGGAGGAAGCCCCAAGAGGCTCCGGGACCAGGCCCCTGGCTGCCTCAGTTCCCTTCCTTTCTCTCCACTGGGCCGCAGGGTTCTCTCGGGTCTGTGTGTCACTCGGAGTGTGCATTTCCCAACTGAGACTTCTCAGTGAAGAAGACATGGAGGAGCTTGCTTCTAGGATAAGTCTGATGGGCCCCCAAGTAAAGGAAACAGAGCCTCCATTGTATGGGGCTGCTGGCGAGTGTGAGAAGCCTGAAGTCATCCAGTACACAAGGTGTCAGTTTCTAAGCCACGGTTAAGATGGGTGGCTCATGTTCCTCTCTCATTTAGAGTTTTCCTGGCAGTGACTTAGAAACTTAGCATTTGTTTACTTTTCCATATTTCCAGTGCATTCCTGGAACTTGGATTGTTAAAAGCTTAGAGTTTTCTAGAATATAGTGTATCATTTAGTCTTCCAGGGCTAATGCCTGAAGAAGAGGCATTTCAACAAAATAAATATGATTGTATAAACCTTCTGGTCAGCTGTTCTGGGTGTGGGGAAGCAAGCCAAGAAATGGTGGTCCATTAAGGAATACTTACCTTAAGAAGCAAATGTTTGTATTGTTTGTTTCTTTAAATGCACATATACTCGGTGGCATATGGCTCGGAGCTCTTTAAAAAGCAGAAACTGAAAATTGTCCTCTGAGCAAAAGTCAGGGCCAGGGCAGGAGGTTGCCCCGAGCAACCTCGTTAATTAGGGTGACCGGATTTCACAAACAAAACAGATCAGGCTGGCTGTAGCCATTGATTCCCAGACAGACATTCTCTTCCTTGAGGAAGCCGGACACCCCTCAGTTTTGACCCTCTCTGTACACATCCTGAACCCCCCTGCAGAGAGGCAGGAATAAAAAAAGAACTTTCCATGTTTGGGCTCAGCTGCCGCATTCTGGCACAGAAGCAGGGGCCAGCCAGTCAGCCATCTATTGCTCTGCTCTGTGATGGAAAGCTGTGATCACACCTCCAGAACAGCAGAGTGAGTGCGCTTCACGAAGTTCATTTCTACCATGTCTATACGCTTTCCTCTGAGCACCAAGGGCCAGTTACTGCTGGTCATTTTGCCTCTATCAGGAAACTATATCTCACACCCATTCCCCCACCTGCTAGCTGCTGCATTCTCTCTTCGTGCACACACCCTTTTACCCACGGCAGTAACGAATGGCCAAAGATGGTCACTTTTGCTTCCTGTGAGCCACTTGTCCCCAACTTCAGGCAGATGTATCTTGCCAGACCTCATCTTTCTGGGCACATGCAGACAAGCACCAGCTTTTTCCCTGTTTTTCAGACAGATAGGGTGAAAAGTATGATGAAGAATAAGGAAGAATCTCTTCTTCAAGACCTCAGTAGGGTGAACATCTAACACTTAGTTCTCAGTGGTGGATACATCCTCACGGAGAGAACGAGGGGGCCGGGTAGCCCAGTTGCTACCCCTCAGGACCACGGTGGAGCCAGGCGTAGTCTGACCTACTGCTGTGGGTGCTTTGCGGTCAAGGAGGGTGGAGAGTTGAGGTGAGTGAAATAAGCCTCAGTTGGGCAAACAAGAGAAGAGGTGTCGGACAGGCCCCAGTGTGGGGAGCTCCCGAGGCAGGAATCCAGCTGGGGTGGCCCTGTTGTAACCTGCTGCACGTCTGGAGGGGACCCGGTGGCCCAGGGGAGTGTTTGATTTCCCTCAGAGGCGCTCTCTGGGTTGCAGGCGCTTGATTGTAAAGGAACATCAATGAAGTTTTACCTTCCTGGGGCAAGCTCAGTAGGTGTGAACCTCAAAACACATTATGCTAGGTGAAGGAATCCAGATACAGAGCTCCTGCCCTGAGGCAGCTCCAGGCTGGCAGGGAGGAGGGCGCAGGGTGGTGGAGGGCCCAAAGCCCAAAGACAGACACCCAGGAAGCAGCCCTGTGTGACAGGCTTGGGACAGACAGTAGTGAGAGTTTGTTTCCAACCAATGGGTGCCTTGATTTTAAATGGCAGCACCTTCTCAGGGCAAACCAGTGGGCCTGCAAAGTGGTTTAGGATGCTGATGTTCGCCTTGCAGAGCAAAAGGCCTGGCATTTATCTCGCAGTGTTCACCCCTCCCTGTCCGTCTTCCCGTATTAACAAGTCATGACCTCATCGGACCCGCCGTAAATTCATGCATAGCCCGTCAACGTATTTGCTTCACAGTCAGCCAGTTGGAACGCTGTGTTCCTGTCCTTCAACTTAACCTTCAAAAATAAAACATGTGCCAGAAAGAAATGTCCTCTCGTCTTATCTCAATTTCTTTAAACCTTGCCTCTCAGTAGCCAGACTGTATTCTTTCGATGGAGTACTGAACTATGAGGCATGGCCGTAATGTTTTTTAGTGAGAGGGAGAAGTGAAAGTTCACGGTCCTTTGTAATTAAAAGAAGATAGGTGCTCAAGAAGAATTTTTAAATATGTCTTTTTTCTCCTCTAGGGATAAAACTTTTCTTCACGCACAAATACTGTGGATGATTTGTATTTACAGGGGGAAAGTGTAACCCTAGTATTGGCCAGCACTTAACATGTACCAAGCAGCGTAGCGGTTACTGTAAACATGTTAACATGTCACCTGTCAGCTTCCCTGAGGCCTGCATGGAAGTGGTTGGAACCCCATTTCACAGAAGAGGAAGCGTGGGCTTCAGTGTTGACCAAAGCCTCACAGCTAGTGACAGACCCAGATTTTAAAATTAGGATTATTCCACAACCTTTAAAAAATTTGGTCAGAACACTGAAAACTCTCCGTCTGTTACAAATGCATAAGGAAATGAAGATAGTAAAGCGAAATTTTATGTAGTACACTATACATCAAACCTCAGAAACATTTGAGAATTTTTAAACTTAAGCATACTCTGAGCAGTAGTTGTCACAGAATTTGTGACACCGCGAGCATGTTTTCTGTGTCCGTGTAGTCGTCACACTCCTTTTCCAACTGGATCGGCTTCCAGCATTGCATCCTCATGTCATGTAGCATCTCCAAGAATGCCGTTAGCATGAAGCTCTCTTGCCAGCCTCACCCCCTCTGGGTCGCCTTTGTCATTTTCCTTACAACTGCCCGCTCTCCCCATTTGCACCCACCAGTGCACCTTCTCTGCGTTTCTTTGGCCATGTCGACATTCCTGACATTTTTCTGTGACTCTGTTTATGTTCAGTTCATCTTTTAGCTTGTATGTTATTTTCACTTCTTTGCTGCACTTCTGTCTTCAGTTCCCTCTCTCAGTTACCCACTTTCATGCAATGGCACGTGGGTTCATTGCTGGGAGAGGAGGTGGCAGCACGCTCCACGCTCTGCTGTCTGTGGGGTCTGGGTAATCGCTGGCATGACCCAGCGCCTGTATGACAAGTGCTGGTCATAGAGGGTCACCGGTTGTGGTGGGGATACACCTGTCCTTCACGGAGTGGTTCATGGCCTGAGGATCTAGCAGTGAGGCTGTGCATGGTGTACTGATGCACACAGGTGCCGTGATAACTGAAGTTTGAACCATGTTGTTGGGAGACCTGTGTGATTCCACCAAACCATGGTACCCGAACTTGGTGCATATCAGCCATGCAAAGCGAAGACTGCCTGTATTCTTAAAAATGAGGGAAAGGGGGAAATTAGTTGGGGAGGTGGGGAGAAGAAACAATGCAAAGCTCAGAGAAGCTATGAGACTGAGCTAGTCACAAAACTAGTTAGTTGTGGAGGGGTAAACTCTACAAAAGATGGACAGGGTCTAGGCCGAGGTCATGTGACTAACGTGCTATCTCATTGATTTTAGTTAACAGTTTAATTCTTTGTTTATCAATTTAGTTAACAGTTTAATTCTTAGTTCAACAGATTAGAAAGCTGGAAAAAGTAAAGAATGAGTGTTTTACTTACAAAGTGGATTCTTCTTCCTCAAAAGGCACTTCTAGCTAATATAAAAGAGTTGGTTTTTGAATTAGGATAGGAATTTTACAAAAATTAGTAGAAATTGAATTGGAATGCCTCACACAGATCATGTCACAGATGGAATTTATAGAAATAATTGCTAATGAGGAGTAGTGTCCTCGCCCACTGAAACCTTCTCCTTTCCCAGGACTACCGGTGTCTGTCCCCAAGCCTTCCCTCAACCTCTGACCTCTTACTCTCCGTCTCCTTGAGCGGCTCCGCCCACCCGCCATGCCTGGCAGTGTGGTTGTCCCCGAGATTCTGTCCTGACTCCTCCTGTCACACCACAGGCCTCATGTCTGAGAGCGTTCCACACCAGACACCCATGGGTGAATCAATGGCTGCGTCTTTCCATCTGCCTGCTCATTCCTTCAAGGCCACATCCAGTCACAGCTCCCTCTGCCCTTCCTTCTAACCAAATGCTTCTCATGACTGTTTCCCGTCATTTATCCCTGTTCCTGATGCTCTGTTGAGTCCTTTCCAGCAGCTGATGAGGCCGTTTGCCTTACGATTTTGTCTCCCCCATGCGCCATTACCGTACCCCCTGCTAGCGTTTCTACATCCCATGTTCAATGTTATGCTCTTGCAAAAACCTCTCAGTGATTTTTCATTCCTCACAGGATAAAGTTCAAATTACATAGCAGGGTGTACAAGATCTTTTACAATTGGACCCCGGTCCCACTTCCTGTCTTATTATCTCCTTTTTGTACATCCTGCGTGTCATTTTGGGGGAAGGCTCTGCGAGTTCATGCTTCTCTGCCTTTGCACAGGCTTCCTGAGCTTGGACAGGTTTGTCTCCCAGGGTTTGTCATAACATTTCTCCCCCTTGGTTCCATTGCACATCATTCCTTAAGTAGACATATCACATTTTGCTTTGTTTACGTGGCTCCTCACAAAGAATTGTGTAAAGGTCTTGAGCACAATAACTGTCATGTCTGTATTCATCATACAGTGTGGATATTAAGTATTTAGCCATTGAATAGATTTCAGGACCACTACTGTTCTGGGGCTCGCATGGGGTATGCTTTGCCTAGGCACCCAAGTTACAGGGATGTTTGGTGTTGAGCCCGTAGTTGAGAAGTACGGCTTGGAGGGGCTGAAATAGCTGATGCCCTCTTAGATGGTACAGTGAATGAATCGTGGAGGCAGGGTGGTACATAAAGACAGATGATGGGGTCACAGTCTAGACCAGGATGCCCGCGAGGGCTTGCAATGTGGCCAGACTGAGATGTGCTGTAAGTGTGAAACACGCCCTTGATTCCATAGTACCAAAAAAAAGAAAAAAGAAAAGAATATAAAATAACTCAATGTTAATATATTGATTATCTGTTAAGAATATTTTGGATATCCTGGACTAAATAAAATATGTTAAGATTAATTTCATCAGATTTTTTGTTTGTTGTTTTACTTTTTAAACCTATTGCTGTTAGAAACATTTGAATTCCCTGTGTGGCTCACACCATATTTCTCCTAGACAGCTGGGTTAGAGACAAACTATAGACAGCAAGAGGGTGAGGTAGAATTTGAGCAGCAAAGGGCAGATGTTTACAAAGGAATCCTAAGTGGAGGAAAAGGCAGGGACGCTGCCAAACCTGGCAGAACAAGGAAAAAAGCAGGTGCTTGAAAGGTTAAGAGGAAGGCAGAAAACGTCACAGGCACTGTCAGGGGAGGAACGCAGCCTCTGTGGGCAGCCCCCTACCTGAACAGGCAAGCTGGAGTTTCAAGTAGGAGACGAAAACTCACACTTCATTCCCTTATGAAGCCATTCCTGTTTACTGTTGCGTAATTAGAGAATGAGGAAAACAAAGAGGAGAAACCACGTTCATCACCCTTAATTCTAGTCTTCAGAAACAATCCCCGTAAACTGCAGTGTATTACCATCTTTCAGATCTCTTTCTATATTTGTCTGCATTTATGTCTGGTTTTAGGCAAAGGGGACCATTCTTTAAATGTATTCCTTATAATCAGCTTTTTTATTTCACTTAGTTGATTACATATATTTCCATAGTAACCTTAAAATTTAGATATTATTGCTGGAGTACAGAAAATCAGAGGACTAATGTTATTTCTACAATGCAGCATGCTTGGCACCCCTTCCCCAGTTTTCCTCTTGGGGCCACGGCAGCCCTGACTGACCTGGAACCGGGCCCATTTCCTCAAGGAGGCGGATCATCTCTGTGGCTCCCAGGATCGCCCAGTTAGTGGCATTTCCTAAATTCCACCGCTTAAATCCTTCCTTCTCCTAGGACTAGAATAAATCTGAATATCAGTAATTCAGGCTTCAAGATGAAGCAAACCTCACTATGTACAGCTGTGTGTATGTCCAGGCATGGCTACCTTGAAGTGGCCCAGAGCACAGTATACTGAGGAATTTGAAGCCATTCTTTTTTTTTTTTTAAGGTATCACTGATATTCACTCTTATGAAGGTTTCACATGAAAAACATTGTGGTTCCTCTGAAAGCTTTTCCTTTAAGATTGGAAACAAGACAAGGATGCCCACTCTCTCCACTTTTATTCAACATAATTCTGGAGGTCCTAGCCATGGCAATCAGACAACACAAAGAAATAAAAAGCATACACATTGGTAAGGAAGAGGTTAAACTGTCCCTGTTTGCAGATGACATGATATTGTACATAAAAAACCCTAAAGAATCCACCCCACAACTGCTAGAACTAATAACTGAATTCAGCAAAGTTGCAGGATACAAAATCAATTCACAGAAGTCTGTTGCATTCCTATATACTAAAGATGAACTAGCAGAAAGAAAAATCAGGAAAACAACTCCATTTACAATTGCATCAAAGAGAATAAAATACCTAGGAATAAACCTAACCAAGGAGGTGAAAGACCTGTACCCTGAAAACTACAAGACACTCCTGAGAGAAACTAAGGAAGACACCAATAAATGGAAATGCATCCTGTGCTCATGGATAGGAAGAATTAATTTTGTCATAATGGCCATCCTGCCTAAAGCAATCTACTGATTCAATGCAATTCCTATCAAAATACCAACAGCATTCTTCAATGAACTAGAGAAAATCATTCTAAAATTCATACGGAACCACCAAAGACCCCGAATATCCAAAGCAATCCTGAGAAGGAAGAATAAAGCTGGGGGGATCTCGCTTCCCAACTTCAAGCTCCTACTACAAAGCCATGGTAATCAACACAATTTGGTACTGGCACAAGAACAGACCCACAGACCAATGGAACAGACTAGAGAGCCCAGATATAAACAAACCCACACATATGTGGTCAATTAATGTATGATAAAGGAGCCATGGATATACAATGGGGAAATGACAGCCTCTTCAACAACTGGTGTTGGCAAAACTGGACAGCTACATGTAAGAGAATGAAACTGGATTACTGTCTAACCCCATACACAAAAGTAATCTCAAAATGGATCAAAGACCTGAATGTATGTCATGAAACCATAAAACTCTTAGGAAAAAACATAGGCAAAAATCTCTTGGACATAAACACGAGCAACTTCTTCCTGAAATATTTCCTGGGGCAAGGGAAACAAAAGCAAAAATGAACAAGTGGGTCTATATCGAAGTAAAAAGCTTCCATACAGCAGAGGACATCATCAATAGAACAAAAAGGCATCCTACAGTATGGGAGAATATATTCATAAATGACATATCCGATAAGGGGTTGACATCCAAAATATATAAAGAGGTCATGTACCTCAACAAACAAAAAGCAAATAGGCCAATTAAAAAAGGGGCAGAGGATATGAACAGACACTTCTCCAAAGAAGAAATTCAGATGGCCAACAGGCACATGAAAAGATGCTCCACATCACTAATTATCAGGGAAATAAAAATTAAAACCACAATGTGATATCACCTCACACCAGTTAGGATGGCCAACATCCAAAAGACTAGCAACAACAAATACTGGAGAGGATGCAGAGAAAGGGGGGTACCCTTCTACACTGCTGGTGGGAATGTAAATTAGTTCAACCATTGTCAAAAGCAATATGGAGGTTCCTCAAAAAACTAAAACTAAAAATACCATTTGACCCGATCATTCCACTGCTAGGAATTTACCCAAAGAAAACAAGACCCCAGATTTAAAAAGACATATGCACCCCTCTGTTTATCGCAGCACTATTTACAATAGCCAAGATATGGAAGCAACCTAAGTGTCCATCAGTAGATGAATGGATAAAGAAGAGCTGGTACATATACGCAATGGAATACTATTCAGCCATAAGAAGAAAACATCCTACCATTTGCAACAACACAGATGGGGCTAGAGGGTATTATGCTCAGTGAAATAAAGCAGACGGAAAAAGATAAGTACCAAATGATTTCCCTCATTGTGGGGTATAACAACGAAGCGAAACTGAAGGAACAAAACAGCAGCAGACACACAGACTCCAAGTAGAGACTAGCTGTTACCAAAGGGGAGGGGTGGAGGAGGGCAGGTGGGGAGGGAGGGAGACGGGGATCGAAGGGTATAATGATTGGTGCACATTGTGTGTGGGGGGGGGTCACAGGGAAGACAGTGTATCACAGAGAAGACAGGTAGTGACTGTAGCATCTTACTACACTAATGGACAGTGGCTTCAATGGGGTGTGGGGGAGACTTGATAATATGAGTGAATGTAGTAACCACAATGTTTTGCATGTGAAACCTTCATAAGAGTGTGTATCAATGACACCTTAATAAAAAAAAAGAATTTTAGGAATTTCCCCAAATAGTTCCTGCCTCACAGGTACTATTAGGGTTATACAAGGTAATGTGTGTTATGTACCTGTTACAATTCACAGTATTCACTAGGTGCTCAATAGATGATAGTTCCTTCCTATTCTTTCCATCAACAAACCTAAGCATCAATATAATGTAAGGGACAGTGCTGGCTAAATGGTATTCTGCTCTCCAGAGTGTTGTTATTAAATTTACAACTTCGAGACGGCTCTAAAAAGAAAGGGAAAGAATGCTGTGGGGTATCCTGTGTCGTTTGACATAATAGCAGAAGTTCTTCAATGAAATCTCAAACAGAGGGTGGCCTTTCTTGGGGCACCAGACCATCTCTGGGGAGGATGACCGGATCAGGGGAGAGCAGCAGACTGTCTACATGCTGTGTTTGTGTGTTATCGAGAAAAATGTTTTTTTTCCCGGGGACTCAGATTGGAGGCGGCAGGTGGTTTACAGCTCTGGGGTGAGAAGGCCAGGGGGAACCAGGGCCGTGTGGAGCAGAAGCTGGGGCCGGCACTGCAGGCAAGTAGCACATGGACAGCTTCAGTGGGCCTTTGCAGATGGTTGCATAGTAACAGTTGATTGCAAATTAAGGATGAAATGTTTAAGCAAAGATGTCCTAGTAATATGACTGATGTAGGGTCAAGTGCATGTCTGATTCCAGCCCGTAACCTTCACCACTCAAGTTACTTACCTGAGGCCATTGGTTCCCCACTGCTGGAGGAAAGTGGGGGGTAAATGTGAAAATGCATGGCCTTATAGAAGACTGCGTGCTCGAGAAGGGTTGGGCTGCGTTTGGGAGACCAACACGAACACAGGCAGGGTATAGGTGCTCAGGAATACGCGT
This sequence comes from Smutsia gigantea, assembly GCA_032199065.1. Lineage (NCBI taxonomy): Eukaryota > Metazoa > Chordata > Mammalia > Pholidota > Manidae > Smutsia > Smutsia gigantea. The sequence goes on along the minus strand of JAVSCE010021851.1, from coordinate 61,956 downwards.
CCACTTGCTCTCTTCCTTCATCCTGTGACGTTGCGGAGAAGCAAAGATATAAAGGTTATTCTTAACGTTTGAGTCACTACAATTAGGAGAATTCACTGATGGTTTTCTGTATTCCAGTTCAGATGAGCAGACAGGGAGTAAGAAATGTCAAGCGGATTTTGGTTTTAAGTCTGAGTCACAATTATTATCTTCAAATAAAATAGCTCTTGGAACTTTACATTTTCCAGCATCTCATTATCATTAATAATCTTAAATAGTTTCAGATATTCAGCAAATTCAGGCCTATCCCTCCTACAGATAGTACAGCCATCCCTTTCCAACTATAAAAATAAATGCTCTGTTATGTAAGGGCCTGGGGACTGTGGGGAAGTCGGTAGGCAGAGACGGGTTCAGTCTGCACCAGTGTTTGACTGGAGTCTGCTCTCTCATTCACTATTTGTGTCACTTCCTCTGTCTCAGGAAGGTGGCAAGCGGTTTGGCACACTTGTGTGAATTAGATAAAGGTCGTGTTGGGGTGACTGAATAATGGAAAGATAACCACTCCAGGCTGAGGCAGTAGCCCCATGTCACCTGCTTGGGGCACGTAGTCTGGCAAGCGGTTTGTGGGCCTCTTGCAGCCCCTGCTCCCCAGCTCAGCTTGCTGCTGCAGACCATACTCCTGGACCAAGGCAAGAGAATCAGTAGCTTAACTGCTCCTCCTTGTCTTAGGTCCTGCACCTGAGACTGTGCTGTGCTCCGGGGTGACCAGAGGCCATGCGTGGGCCATTTGACTTTGGTCTAGTTCATAGGACAAGGCTTTGTTGTAGTTTCCGTCCAGCACTTTGGATTGGATTCCCTCACAGAAGAGAGGCCTGCCCCGTGGCTGGGACCAGCGGTCTCACACCCCCAGAGCCCCTTCTGCCTGGCCTCAGGCTGTCATCCTGTTCCTAAGCAGGTGAACTTTCTAGAAGAACAGCCATAACTCCATTGACAAGCATCAACACCTAACCATGGCTCCTTGCGATGAGCCCCTATTTAATCTTCACGAGAACCTGCTAGGTAGGTGCTTTTGTCATTTACCAATTTTACAGATGAGGAAATGAAGCCACAGAGAGGCTGAGGAATTGGCCCAAGGTCACACAGCTCACACGTGGCAGACCCTGTACTCACAGCTGTAGCACCCCACCCCGAAGCTCCTGGTGCTGTGTCCCCCTCTCGACACAGGGCCTGGAGCCCGCATCCCACCACCATACACACCAGGTCATTGCCCCAGAGGGTGCAGCCGCCCCTGAGAAGCCCCATGTTGGCACAGTCACATTTCTCTCTTTGGGGTCCACTTTTGGGGCACCCAGAGCCAGATTTGCCTCACCCTCATTTCTTTGCCCACTGAAGCACCTTTCACTGACAGTTTGTTTCAGAGCAGAACCATCCGTTAACACACCTAAAATTTCATTACTAAATGATTTCATAATAACTGATTTCATAAATTAGTTGATCCTAAAAGACCACATTCAAGTGTGTTTATAATTGTATGTGATGATTGTATTATTTATTGGGAGATGTAGATGAAATAGGTCTTGTCCCTGAGGTGGCATTTGGGTGGCCACAGATGTGATGTGGTCAGAGATAAAATTAGGCCTGACATTTGAGCGTGTGTGGTCAGTCGTAAAGAATTCAGTGTAAAGAATCACCTCTGCTTGGAAGCAGCCAGATGGAAAGCAAATAGATGTGCCCCTTTCCATCCTATTTTTGTTACATGTTCTTGGTAAACTGGTGAACCTATGGAGGGAAACTGGTAAGGCTGATTCTAGAAATAACCCCAGCATTCCAGTTTTTGTAGCAGAAAAGCCTGTGGGTGTGTGCAGGGCTTGCTCTCAGCAAGCACCATTCCGTTCTCAGAGGTGGGGATCCCACAGCTGTGCTTCTGTCTCTTCTGGCTCCCTGCTCCCTAGTCCCACCACTGCCTCCAGGAAGGTGGGTTCTTACTTTAACCAAAGCTGAGCATAAGAGAACCTGCGGCTACCAGAGGGCAGAAGAGACTTAAGAATGAAACCCCTTTTGAACGGTCTGCACCCTTGCTTCCAGTTGGAGGCATCGCCTTCGTAAATATATTTGAAAGTAAAAATTTGCTTTCCCCTTCCTTGTATTCTAAGCCCCCTGTCGGCTACGAAGGTGGTTGTTTAGTTTCTATCCACTTGTCCAAAGACAGTAAAGATAGAGTTGGCATTTCTAATTGATATCCTCTGTCTTTGGGATAAGGAGCCGTCCTGGTCAGCTCAGGCTGACAGAGCAGAATAGCACAGACTGGGCAGCTTACACAGCACAGTGAGGTTGGGAAGTCCAAGGTCTAGGTGCTGGCCGAGTCCGCTCCGCTGAGATCTCTCCTCCTGCATGCAAGTGGCACCTTCTCCTGGTGTCCTCACCTGGGGGAGGGAGTGAGTCCTCCGGGGCCTCCTTTTACGACAATGCTGATCCTCTTGCATCAGGGCCTCCCCATTCTGACTCACTGAACTTATTTACTGCCTTACCCTAAACTCAGCTACACTGGGGGTTCAGGCCTCAACATAGGAATTTCAAAAGGAAATACAATTCAGTCTGTAAAAGCTGTCATCTTGCATAATCAGAGAGGAGATGAGATGCAGGATGGGAGACAGGGGTGGGGATGCCCTGGTGTGGAAGGCCAGACCACCCTGGGTATCCCTGGCATCTGCTTTGAAGGAGGCTGTTGCTTTCCTGGGCTTCCTGACACTTTCCCTGTCCAGCCTTGCATTCTCCCAGGCCATGTGGGTGAGCTGGTGACACTGGGCTCATACGGAGCTTCCACAGTGTGCCACTGAGCTGCCCACCTTTCTGTTCATTCACCGTCAGCCCTGCTCCTGCAAAGCCATCTGTCGTGCTTCTAGCCCCCGGTGGCAGGAGATGGGGTTGCCACACTTGTCTGTGATCGTTGGTTATGAAAAGTGTGTGTTGCACCTGTGTGTCTGTGCAATATATAAAATGCATATGTCTTCAGTTGGAGCTATGGTGCATCCTTTGGAGTTCAGTTTTTAAACAATAGTATAATACTTGGAGAAGTACAATTGATTACAGAAAATCAAGATTAAGTTCACAGTCTTCGCTTATTTTTCTACTCTCTACTCCCTCCTCCCCCCAGTTTATATATAATCCCATAGGAGGGCATGTTCAAAAAACCCCAACAGCTCTCAACTCAAATATAACTTGGCAGGATCAAATTATTTTTATTTTTCTCAAATAATGTGTTATAATCCACTATTCCAGAATGTTTTTAAAACTGCAGCTTTAGTGGGGTATAATTGACATTAAGTTTTAAGATTTCAAAGTGTACATCATGGTGGCCTGATGTACATAGGTACTGTGAGAGGACGCCCCCCCATCTAGCTAATTAACGCAGTCATAATCTATATCTTTTCATGTGTGTATGAGAACATGTAACTTTGACTGTCTTAGCACATTTCAGTTGCATACAATACAGTGTCATCAAGTGTAGTCACCATGTTTGCATTAGATCCTCAGACCGTACTCATCTTACAGCTGAAAGTTTACACCCTCCGACCAACCTCTTCCTATTTCCTCCCCTCCCCCAGCACCTGGAAACTGCATTTCAACTCTGTGTCTATGAGTCTGACTTTTTTTTTAAGATTCCACATGATGTGTGATCCCATGCAGTATTTGTCTTTCTCCGCCTGGCTCAGTCCACTTAGCATAATGCCCTCAAGGGCAAAAATATTTTAGAATATTGTTAATATAAATCCAAGACTAGTTTTTGTTCTTGGAACCTGGATACCTATATTCACTGGGTATCCAGTGATACCAGAGGGGGGAAAGACGTTCTTTTCTTGAAATAAGTTGGAGAAGTTGAAAGCGTATTTCTGAATTACTTAGGATGCCTTAGGCTATGAACAAAGGACCATTTTAAGATGACTTAAGCAGAACATGGAAATTCTTGGGCTACAGGAGCATTTCCGACCTTAGAGTGGGGATGCGGTGAGGACTGTGATGTTATCCAAACCTGGTCTGGGGGTCACACACACTGTCTTTTTCCATCCTGGGCCCGCATTAGTCCCTCTATGTGTAGCCGTGCATCCCTGGCTCCTCCAGGCCTGGTGGCAGGGGGAAGATGCCCATTCTCGGACCTGCCAAAGGAGAGATGCAAAGTCATTTTCTCAGTTGTAGTTGCACAGTCCTGTAAAGGCTCTGAGATTGGCCCAGGTGTACTCAGGGATCCCTCTGTCCACACTCACACCCACACACACAACCCATCAGACAACCTGGACATGCACCTCAGGCTGCCAGATGTTTATCTGATTGATTTGCTAGAGTTTTTATATTACCTGTAGAAGAGGAGAAGGAAGTAGGAAGGGGAACAGGTATTGTGTCCTGTCACTGCTTTCATAACCCGGCACTGAGGGCACAATGCGGAGTGCGATGCTAAGGTGGTTTCTTACGTCAGCTAAGAATGGGGAGATTCAACTTGCTTTCTTGGTATCCGCCTGACACCTTAGACCATCAGATAAACCCCTGAGTTTGTTGGAATTTGATCTGTAAAAGAAGCTATCTTAAAGCAGTTATTTATTCAGAGCTTCTGTGGCCATGACCGCCGAAGAAATGCAGGCACTGCTCTTCTTGTCCCCTTTCTGAGAAGCCACCAGCTCTGCAGCGGATAGGAGCTGCCGAACCAAGTCCAGTCCCAGCCAGTGCTGACGCTGTTGGGAGTGTTCAGTGTTAGCTCTCCATCCCCTCTGCATCCTCGGTAGGAGGCTCGGGAATCTAAATGCAAAACTGGAGCTGACGTGTACACCTGAGAGAGACTCCAGTTTGGGAATGGGCAGGTGCCCCCCGCAGGTGCCTCTTGATGTCTGTGACTGAGGACTTTTAGTCCTTTGAGCTCTGGAAGAGAACTGTCATTGTCACCTCCCACTGGCTCCTTCTACATTGTTTAAAGCTGTAGTGTGTGAGTGTGCCCGTGGCTGTTGATCTGATGCAGACAAACCCTCCAGTCCTTGTCCAGAAAGCCCGGGAGAGCTGTGTGTGGAAGAGAGGACCCCCACTTCTGATAATTTAGCACCTGTTGGCTTGCTTCCCCCATGCCTTGAACTGAGGATCCTATTTCTTTCTGTAGAGTCATCAAGAAACACAACTAAATCCTGGCCAGGGGGTTAACTTATTAAAGCTATTGAGTCCAGGTGACTAAAAACAAACCTGAGTTACACATTAAAGCATTAACCTGAGTGTAAGTTAAACTTACACTTACTCTGAAGAAAGGTTCCAAAAATTGAAAGCAGCTTTGGGGCAAGAACAGAAGTCACCACCCCTGATTCATCCAAGGCTGTTGTGATGTCATGCTCTCTAGGTGACAGATGGATTAGATGTATGGCTACACTAGCAATCAATACTCAGAAGATTCCAGGGAAGAAGAATGACATGATGCTGTTGCAGAGGAGACACGTTAATTTGAGGTGGAGATAGAAGACGGTAAAAATTAACCATGAGTAATAAATGGCTGCGTCTTCTAAGAAATCAGTTAAGGAAAACCTCCTTGCCTCAAATAACCTTCATATTTTAACTTTTCAGTTATTAAAAGAAAACCATAGCTTATTTGAGTATTGCTATGTGGAAATCTTATGGAACAGAGGAAGGTTTGATAGGAATATTCCCTGGAGGGAACTAGGTATCTCCTACCCAGCCAAGGCTTTGGAGTCAGCAAACCTGAACTTTAATTTTAAAAGTGCGTTTTAAACAACAACAAATGTTGGCGAGGATGTGGAAAAAGGGGAACCCTCCTACCCTGCTGGTGGGAATGTAAATTAGTTCAACCATTGTGGAAAGCAGTATGGAAGTTCCTCAAAAAACTAAAAAGAGAAATACCATTTGACACAGGAATCCTACTCCTAGGAATTTACCCTAAGAAAGTAGCAGCCCAGTTTGAAAAAGACATATGCACCCCTATGTTTATCGCAGCACTATTTACAATAGCCAAGAAATGGGAGCAACCTAAGTGTCCATCAGTAGATGAATAGATAAAGAAGAGGTGGTACATATACACAATGGAATATTACTCAGCCATAAGAAGAAAACAAATCCTACCATTTGCAACAACATGGATGGAGCTAGAGGGTATTATGCTCAGTGAAATAAGCCAGGCAGAGAAAGAAAAGTATCAAATGATTTCACTCATCTATGGAGTATAAGAACAAAGAAAAAAAATGAAGGAACAAAACAGCAGCGGACTCAACAGAACCCAAAAATGGGCTAACAGTTACCAAAGGGAAAGGGACTGGGGAAGATGGGTGGGAAGGAAGGGACAAGGGGGAAAAAGGGACATTACTATTATCAGACATAATATGGGGGGGGCACGGGGAGGGCTGTACAACACAGAGAAGACTAGTGATTCTATAACATCTCACTACGCTGATGGACAGTGACTGTAATGGGATATGTGGGGGGGACTGGATGAGGGGGGGAGTCTAGTAACCATAATGTTGCTCATGTAATTATAGATTAATGATACCAAAAAAAAAGTGCATTTTAATAGCTGTGAAACCCAGGGCAGCCTGTCTTCCCTGCCCCTTGCTTTCTCCCCCACGACTCCCTTGTAGCTTTTCTATGGAGGTGAAATTGGGTGTTTGGAAAGTGCCTGGCACAGCTTGTAGCAAGCAGTCAGCCACACCTGAAAGGCACTTCATGCAAAATACTGCCAGTGTGGAGAATCTTCTGGGACACGCAGCCACTTCCAGATGGAGTGTCAGCCTGCCACTGGCCCAGGCCCACATGCCCCTTGGATACTGCAGTCTGGACTGCCCTCCACCCTCCTTGGCAACAGACGAGGGGCTGCACCGTCCTCCTCCTCACTTGTCAGTGCTCGGTGGCTGGAGGTGGTGGAAGCCATGTGCCCATGAGCAGGACATTGCTTAGGTGCCCCTTAGTGGGAACAGATGGGAAACTCATGAGGAACATGGAAGTAGACACTGACTGAGTAGAGGCTGTTGCCTGGGAATTATCCAAGGATCACAGCTCAACTGAGGAATTTCTAGTTCGGTGCAGTCGACAAGTTTTAGTTTCACTCATGGTGGTAACCATCTGAGCAAGAGGCAGTCAACTCCAGTCAACTGAAAACATGCACACACACAGCCACACCATACATACCACACACATTACAGAAATGGACATATTCTCTCCTTTGTAACCATCTGTGATGAAAGAAAGCATTTGTTGCTTGTAAGCAATCAGATGATCAGTATATTCTTTTAAGACCTTTGACAGGGGGCTGATGTTTGGTTGGGGGTTTGGTGCAGTTGCATACACGTATTTCAGAAAAGGTTTTAGATTTGTTTTCATAGTTTTCATCAGTATGTTTAAGTGGGTGTGCCAGGTACTGGAATCAGAAAGGCAACTTGATGTTATTTAAAATATGGTTAAAATAGTCTCCATGATAAATTCATTGATTCATAATGAGTTTTTTCTTTTTCTTGCTGAGTTTCCTGCTGGCCTTGAAGATGTGGGTATTTAAGATGGTCTTTTTTTCCCCCATTTGAGACTTCCATTAATATCATTATATCAATAATAAAAGTATTGAATTTATGCCTATTAAATATTTTTTATCCTCTTCCTAACACATGAAAATACACTTTTGATCTACAGGTTTATGTGTTTTTTTCAGGATTGCTCCATTTTAAAGGAAAATTCTTGGAGGCTGTCTGTGGATAAAGTGAAGGTGCCTGTGGCCAGGATTCTCACCTGGCCTTGGTTGGCTCGCTCACTACACACGTGTGGGGCAATATGTTGTTATTGACGCTATATAAAGAGCCCTCCCCAGTGCTCTGGGCGCTACGGTGGCAGGGCTGCAAGGCTGCAGGAGAGCAGAGGCTAGAGTGGTGGCAGTGCTGAGGACAGAGGCCCAGAGGACGGCTGTGTGGGCCGAGACTGGCTTGCTGCATGCAGACTCAGTGAGTGGATGAGATTTTAGTGACTGACCTGCCACTGTGGAAATAAAGTTGGGTATAACCCTTTCACCCCAAGAACATTCCACTGTCATTTCTTTGGTCACCTTGAATCCATAGTGAACTTGCCCGGGGCTGAAACCCATTGTCAAGACAGTTGGCGACAGTTGGCAGGGTTCATTGTTGACCAAGGAAAAGAAAAGGCTGCCCTCTTGGAAGGAGTGTTTCAGCACACTGCACGTATGGACAGGGAGACATTCGAGTGCGCCCTGTGGACATGTGGTACTGAGAAGGGGTGGGGGACTGGGGTCCACCCCAAGAGAAAGAGAATTTGTTGGTGACTGGGATGGTCTCACTAAGAAGTGCTGTGGAAATGGTAAAGGCCCGAGAGGAGGCAGCACGAGAGGGAGCAGAGGCCCAGGAAGGAGCGGCACGCGAGCGCAGGCCGCCAGGCGCCGTGGGGCAGGTGAAGGATGTAGTGGAGCCATCAGCCCCAGAAATGGAGGAGCGGAGGTTTGACGAACAGGTAGGGGTGGAGGCCCTGCTGGTGCCGGAGGCAGCGACCCCTCCTTGGTGGAGACCCCACCTGGTGGAAAGCCTGAAGGACTCGGCAACCGTGGGTTCTTTCGGGAGAGGTGCAGCCCCCTCCCCAGGTGTGGAGCACTCCACGCTCTGCTTCTGCCCTCAGGCTCAAGCACAAAAGGAAATAGGGTGTGTTTCTCAAAGGAAGAATTTAAAGGGTCCCGTGGAGGACCCAGATGTGGGTTGGTTTGAAAAGGCAGGAGCAGACGGAAAGAAACTGGATGATTGGAGCTGTGGCAACAATTGAGACCAGAGCGGTGGTTCCGGCTGCTAAAGACGAAGCAGAAGCAGAGATAAAGCAACAAGATCGGCCTGTGTGTCTGCAAGACTTTTTGGTGGAGAGGCTGGAGAAGGTGGGTATTGTAAGGCCCATCACCCGTGGTCCTTCTGGTTAACTCATTTGAGTAGAACTGGTTTGACACTTCCAGCTTCCTTGCACAGGGACCATTGCAGAGGACTGAGAGGCGAGAATCCTGGAGGGGTGGAGTGGGGATAAAATGAAGGTGCCTGTGGCCAGGATTCTCACCTGGCCCTGATTGGCTAACTCACTACACGTGTGGGCAATACGTCGTTATGGACTCTATATAAAGAGCTCCGCCCAGTGCTCTGGGAGACATGGTGGCACAGCTGCAAGGCTGCAGGAGAGCAGAGCAGAGCACAGGGCCAGAGGACAGCTGTGGGGGCAGAGAGGCCCAGAGGCAGACACCAGCTTGCTGCATATAGACTCGCTCTGAGTGAATGGGATTTTAGTGACTGATCTGCCACGGTTGAAATGAAGTTAGGTATAAACGCTTTCACCCCAAGAACGTTTTACTGTCATTTCTTTGGTCACACTGAATCCATAGTGAACTTGCCTAGGACTGAAACACGTTGGCAAGACACTGTCTTTTAAGGTTTTTCTAATTGTCACATGTTTGGTTATTAGAGACTAGAAAAACAGGCCTTTAAACAAAAAATTAAGTCTGTTTTATTTTGCTACTGTATAGGTAACAACAAAAAAAACTTAGATTCTTACTATTTACAGTTAAGTTCATTCAGTAGAAGGGAACAAAAGTCTCTCCTTTTCTAGAATATTTCAGAGAATATTTGCAAAGGCCCATAATTTTGTCTTCCTGTTGAGTGTCAAGGTTTTTGTTTTTTGGCCTTTAAAGAAGTTAATTCCAGAGCAATTAAATACTCAAGAACCAGAATAGAATTTAGTCATCTTTATATTTATAACTAATGTATGCTCTGAGCTGCATCACAGCTGGACTATATCCAAAGAATTGCACATAAGTCAGAGCTGTGTTGCTTTATTAATATATTCAATGTACTAGGAAAATTTGCTCTTAAGGTCTATGGTTTAAGGGTTAAAACAATCCTTTATTTCATTTTGCTGATTTTGAAGATGTTTTCTCAATTCTAGGTGGCTCTTGATCTTCTTTGTGTTTTAATTTGTGGCTTGGAAAGAAAATTAGCTCAAGTTGCTCTCATACCTTATCTCCTAGTCTTTCATCAAGGAAATCCCATTTTCTTGAGGAAATCTTGCCACATCTAATCCTGCCTTGTGTATTTTTGGCAATAGGGACAAGGAAAGTACAGTTCTTGCTGTACCTTATGTAAGATTTATTTTGTAGTGGGTAACCTTGGTATTCAGTTTTCACATTTAATTTGTAACTGTCTGCAGATTGCCACCAAGCGGAAATTTGTGATTCATTCACCGAGTCTGGGTAGTCTCATACAATAATGATTTGACATCTTCTGGGAAGAGTCTACTTTTTGATATGTTGCCTTTACGGAGCTCTTTTTCTAATGTCTTCAAAGGAAAAAAAGTTGTTTACCATCATCAGAAAATAATATGAAGCAGTCACTGGTCTGTTTTCTGTGGTCAGGTGTGTCGACCCCACCTGGGATGTGTTTCTGAGCATCTACCACAGCCTGTGCCTTCACAGCCAACTCCTTCCTCTCTCCTTTCCTTCTTCCCTTTGGGGCAGCACAAAGGCCTGGAAGCATCGGGCCCTGAGGAGCAAGAGGCGACCTTAGGGCGCTGTGTCTCTGCCTTTCAAAAATCCAGCAGGCTCGCTTTCTTGACCTCCATGTCTCTTAGCTGCCCTCCTATCATGGAGGGCATTGCAGGGTTCTGTTTATTGGCTATGCCTGATTCTCTTTTTTGAGACATTAACAAAGTAATTGAAATTTCTTAGACTAATTGGATAGTGAGTGTGAAGTAGATGCTGTTAAAGCAATTCCCGACACTTTGTTGGGAATCAGTGGGAACTAATGATGTCCCAGCCTGATTGATAAATATTTATCAGGAACATTCATAACAATAAACAGTTGCTTGCTACCCAGTGGCAAGTATTATTAGGGGATAATCGTCAAACAGCACTCTATTGAAACCTCATTATGTTACGGGATTTCCTTTTGTTTGTGATGGCAGCTATGCCAATCCTGTGTTTTTTCTTTGTCTAGAAATCCTTGAAGCACATGGTTTTTATTATTTGCGCATGCTGAGAAACATACTTGAGTAGCAGGGGGGTACTGGAGGGTGGTCGTTCCACCCTTTTATCCACTGTTCACCACCCTTCTTAGCGGGAAATAGACTCTCCTAACGTGGCATAGGATGAGCAGCCGCTTTGCTGTCCAGTGCTCGCTCGAGCCCCACCTGGGGGTGATCTTGACAGAAACCCACGGAGCATTAGCCCCTTAGGTTTTATTCCCTCCTCCTCCTCCTCCCAGACCCAACAGTGGAAGGAAGAAAAGGGCAGCAAGGAGCAGCTGTGGACTTGAGGGTAACATCCAGGGCAGAATCAGATTTCGGTGGCTATCCCAAACATCTGTCCCAGTTTGTAAGGGCAGTGGGGCTGTTACTATTCAAAACTGTTCCACGGTAATGTTCCAGAAACCTGACTAGAAGAGTAATAACCCAGGTCTTAGACATTTGCCCAATTCCAGGAACATAGAGTTAGGGCTCAGTCATGAAAATAAATGAATTCTATCAAATTACAATGATATTGTTTGAAATTATGATATAATACACAGAGATATGCCCAAATCACAAGGTGAACACATTCAGGTTTCAGTTGTCCTTCATCCAGATCAAGTATTGGATTTTCAACCCCACAAAAGTTCTTCCTGGTGACCTCCTCCAATCACTACCTCCCCCCAAATAGCTACCATCCTGAATATTTAGTACCATAGGTTAGTATGACAAGTGGGTTCCTGATCAGTGGAACCAGATAGGTATTCTGGGGTGTGAATTCTTTCATTTGTGTTGCATTGTGTTGCAGAGATTCATCCATGGTGTTACTGTGGCAGTGGTATATTCAGTCTCATTGCTGGAATGAACACCGTAACTGATTATTCATTCTGCTGATAACAGATATTTGGATGCTTCTAACAGGGCTATTACATGTCTTCTGGTGAATTTCTGTTGCCTGTTTATGGCATTGCTGGGTCTGTGCATAACGTTCAGTTTAGAAACTGCCCAGAGGTTTTTCAAAAGTGGTGGTACCAACATAATCCCTGCTGTTCTAATTGCTGCACATCCTCACTGATACTTGGTATTATCTGTTTGTCTCCTCATGATATCCTTTTAAGATTTTTTTAAATTGTAAAATACTTGTAATGTAAAATTCAACATCTTAACTATTTTGAAGTTCAGTATTCAGTATATTCACATTGTTGTACAGCCAATCTCTACAACTTTTTCTTCTTGCAAAACTAAAACTCTGTACCCATTTAACAACTCCCATTCTTCTACCTTCTGTCCTTGGCAAACACCCTTTTACTTTCAGCTTCTATGAGATTGACTCTTCTGGGTGCCTCATGAATGTAAGCACACAGTATGTATAGTATTTGTCTTTTTTGTGACAGTGAAATACAAAGACTAACATCTGCCTACTTAATAGTAGGAAGTTAGTTATATTATGTTGAGGGTATATACCTTGCATTCAACCTAACATTATGTAATATAGAATTGCAAGATACCTCATTGGACTTAGTATTTGTGAGCACCCAAAACATTAACATAATGAGAAATGCCTTGAAGAGCTCATCATACTAGAAATAGAAACTTAAAGTGTCTTCTTTTTGGTGTTGACTAAAATGACTGAGATGAATTGTAGTACATTTTTCTTTAAACTGGGAAAAATAGAAGGGATTTATTTCTATAAAAACATTTCAGCTGGTAGTCTCCTTTCCCTCTGAACCCAAACTGGATCCAGTTTATGGGAAACCAAACTATAGGTCTCCCCTCCTTCTCTCCCTTTATAACTAATCCTACTAATCTTTAGATACCTTTTCAATATCGTGTGGTTTCAATTCTGCCACCTCTTGTAGAATTTAAAAAGATGTAACTAACCTTTTGTAGAATTGTTTTTCAAAAAGTGGCAAACTTCTCCAAGTGTCCTTTAAGTAGTGGTGATAACATTGTTTTATTCTGTGTGTGGGGGTGGGGGGGAGCGGGGGCAGTGGGGGTAGGTAGTGCGTGGAAGAAGGCATGGAAAGATCTGGGTCCTGCCTGCTGGGTGAAGAATCAGCAGAGTGTTCTCACCTGGACAGACAGCCTGTAACAGCTGCAGTACCAAAGCCAGCTGCCATCTGCAAAAACAAAAAAATCTTCATTCAAGGTGCAGATGACTAGGCCATCTGTGAATCTTGCTGTGCAGATAATTTGTGGGCACATGCACATAGCCCACATGAGCGTGTAGGTCACCATTGATTCATAGGTCTGTTTCACCCCTAAGTTGCTTATACCATGTTCAAGTGCTTTTCCATTTCCCCGCTGGATCACAGTCTCTTAGTGTTTGATGGCACCTGAAAGCTTATCTAGATACAGAATGCCCTGCATCATATTATGTTTTAAAAAAGCAGTCCATCTCTGGGCCTACCTAGGAGTAAGAAAAGAAGTGGGAGATAAACTGGGAGAAGGTAGTGTCTGGGATGTGGGAAGATGAAAGCACCTCGAGGTGGGAAGGAGTCGCAGTCTTCCTAAAGCCAGCATCTTCTCTGTCATCCCATTTATTTTTAAACCTTTTTGGAGGTGGGGCCTCATTCCTTTCCAAACTGTTGTGCTGTTGAATATTTTTATTTGAGAATATTAATTCTCTCTAAGCTAAAACTGTCCTTTCCCATGATTTCCTACTTTCCTTGGTGTTTTGAGCCCTGGCTCTGTCCTTTCCTAGTAACTGAAACAACAGACAGCTCTCCATCATCAGCCACAGTACTGGCTGCCCTTGAGCTTGGAGTCGACTGTGTCTACAGTTCTGGTCATTTAAATGGTCCAGGTTTGCTCTCCCTCTGCTATTCTTAGGAAGAGAAGAACTAGATGTTAACTTTTTATAATGTTACCTATTCTTTGCTGGCTCCTATTTCTCCTACCTGCTAATCTGGTGTTCCTTACCTGTGTTTAAGAATCACTCTGTAACCCTTCGTCAGTGGTAATACCTCTCCAGGACAGCAGCAGATGCATTCTTCATGGGTGGTCGGATTCCAGATAAAATGGGTGAAGTTCCCCTGCCACTTTTCTTCTTTCTGATGTACTGTTTGTTCTGATGTGGTCACCAGGGGTGTTTGTCAGAGAGGGCTGCTGTAACAGAATGCACACACTGGCGGCTTATAAATGACAATGTATCTCTAACAGTTCTGGGAAGTCTTCGGGTCAAGTTGCTGGCAGACTCTGTGTCTGGCAAGAACACAGTCCTGGTGCATAGGTGGCTGTCCTCCCAGTGTGTCCTCACGTAGTGGATGGGACAAGAGAGCTCTTGGGGATCACTCTTTTAAGGACCCCAATCCTTATAATTCATTCATGAGGACTCCACCTTCAAGACCTAATTACCTCACACAACCCACCTCCCTGTATAGTCACACTGGGGCTTAGGTTTCAACAGTAACTTTTGGGAAGACATAAATGTTCAGTCTGTTGTACAAAGGGTGCTGAGTTTATGCATTTGATGTTGAAATAGAAATTACTTATTTCCTATATTTTAATAGCCACCTTTTCATGAGTACTGAAAACAGTACTCTAGGAGTATATATTTTATTTTCCTATGACAACATGGGATCCATTTTTACAGTCACTTTATTCCCATTTTAATTAATAAAACTGTTAACCTTTGTTACCAGCTCAATACTATTCCTAGTACATGGGTATCCTTATAACGTTCCTAAAAATGGAGGCTCCTACATGCCTCAATGGCCTGCTGATTAAATATAGGTTAGGCTAGTCATTTGGGGGAGAAAACAGCCTCATCAGCATGCTTCCAGGCGTTTCTTTGGTGAACTGATGCTTGCTTCTGGGGGGAGGGTCACAACAAATCCAGGCAAATGCTGGTCCTACTCAAAATCAGATTTCTTAACTCAAGATTAACCTTGTGTTGTGAGGCCTTGATAAATCAGAGGCCCCTTCTTCAACACCTACTCAGAAGATTTCTCAAGAATATTTAGCTTCATATTTGTAGCTCTTCCAGTTTGGTCTGGATAGAGCTGTCATACCCAAAGAATTTGTGGCTGAGGAGTTGGTAAAGCGCAGCATGTTGGTTAGAGTTATATCCTATGTTTAAAAAAGAAAAAGAAAAAAAACTGAAACCACCAGGCTCTGAAAGCTGCCCTGTCTTCCTAATGCCCCGAAACAGCCACAGGGCATTTCAGTAGAGAAAACAAAGCTTGTTTTATCGTGGCTCTTCCTAGGTTTGCCTCACAGGCTGGGAGGCATAATTGAGTTAAAACAGTGCTAGTAATGATCTAATAAATGCTTTTGAAAATTTTCCACTGGACCATCCATCAGATGACTGCTTTGAAAGATGAATGAGAACCAAACACTGGAGTACCCGTGTGCCGCCTGTCCTAGTCGCTGCCTCCGCTTTGTATTTCTGTTCGTGCCGTTAATGAACCAGCCTGGCCTGTGGTATCGCTCAGGAAAGATGCTTTCTCACAGGCTCAGACTTGAGGGTTTGGTCTCCCTTGCTTTCTTCCCTTTTTACAAATTCACCATCTTACCCGTTTATGAGTGTACAATCCAGTTGGGTTAAGTATATTCACATCGCTGTAAAACAGTCCCCAGAACCTTCTCTGCTTGTGAATCTGAAACTCGGTCCCTGTGAAATGACAGCCCCACCTAAGTTCCATTCTGCTCCTGTTTCTGTGGATTTGTCCTCCGCATTCTTTTACAAAATTCATTCCTGAGTCTTCTCTCCTGCTTCAGTGCATGTTGAGCTAATCAAACCTTGGAGGAGGAGAGAACAATGCGTAACTTTCACAGTGGCTTTGTAAAATCCATGCCAGCACATACCCCTCAGTATATGGAACTCTAGTGTTTCTTTTGGCAGGATGGTATCACTGTTTAAAATATGTTGAAGTCATCTTGCATGATTAAGAAATGAGATGGTGACAGCTGATCCACACTTTAAAAACTAGATCTCTTTCCTGCCCCTCAGCCAGAATTGAGTCTGTCGCTTTTTAGGAGAACCTGTGAACTCTCTTTTGTCTGTGTTTTGCCAATGGGTTTCAGCCCTGGGCAAGTTCGCTATGGATTCAATGTGACCAAAGAAATTGACAGCAAAATGTTCTTGGGGTGAAAGGGTTATACCCAACTTTATTTCCATGGTAGCAGGTCAGTCACTAAAATCCCGTTCACTCACAGTGAGTTTGCATGCAGCAAGCCGGTCTCTGCCTCTGGGCTCCTCTGCACAGTCGTCCCACACAGCCGTCTCCCACAGCTGTCCTCTGGGCCTCTCTGCACAGTCACCCACACAGCTGTCCTCTGGGCCCCTCTGCACAGTCGTCCCGCACAGCCGTCCTCTGGGCCTCTGTTCTTGGCGCTGCCACCACTCCAGCCTCTGCTCTGCTCTCCTGCAGCCTTGCAGCCGTGCCACTGTGTCGCGCCCAGAGCACGGCAGAGCTCTTTATATAGAGTCAACAGCCATGTATTGCCCGCAGGTGTGCAGTGAGCTAATCAACCAGGGCCAGGTGAGAATCCTGGCCACAGGAACTCATTTTATCCAGTCTGTCAGAGTGTATTTAATTGTAAACAGACAGAATCTTTCAGAAACATACTAATTGTCCTCTGGTATTGTAATTTGATTTGATTTTAGCGCTAATGTAGTTGTGTATAAATTCGGACAAAGTGCGTTTAATGAGTACATGCCACTGGTAAATGTTACTGCTCTGAACAACCCAAACCCTTCAGCGAGGGGAACACACCTGGTTTTTCAGTTGTGTGTGGCCCTTGCTGCATGTTCACACTGCAGATGAACGTTTTGAATTCTATTAAATCATAAGAGGACTGTTTTTAAAGATAGTCTTACTGCTTGCCTTTTTTTTCTTTTAGAAACATCTGTATGTTTTCAAATACAGCTTTTCTCTCAGTGCTTAGTCTTCTACTAAGTGTTATTAAGGCCCTGGAGGCTGCCCATGTTACTAAACTACACCTGGGCGGGATTTTCTTTTAAAAGATGTAATCGAGACACCTGCTTCTAATTACCTAGCTTACACTTGACTTCCATTTTTCGAGCAGTACCTTTGAGCAGTGGTCATACTACATCAAGGTGAAGTGACACTAAAATGCTGATTGTTGGGACACTGTACTTTTAAAATAAGGTTTTATCACAAGACCTTGCATCAAGCCAAAGAAACTGAAGACCAGTATGAATTGACCATAGGATGTGCTCCATCCAAAGCACCCTTCTCTTTGCCAAATTTTGAAATGATCACTCAAGGAACAAAACAGCCGCAGACTCACAGAACCCAAGAATGGACTAACAGTTACCAAAGGGAAAGGGGCTGGGGAGGATGGGTGGGAAGGGAGGGAGAAGGGGGAAAACGGGGTATTATGATTAGCAGACATAATGTAGTTGGGGGGGGGGGCACAGGGAAGGCAGAATAGCACAGAGAAGACAAGTAGGGACTCTATAGCATCTTACTACCCTGATGGACAGTGACTGTAATGGGGTGTGTGTGCGGGACTTGATAATGGGGGGAATCTAGTAACCACAGTGTTGCTCATGTGAGTGTATATTAATGATACCAAAAGAAAAAAAAGTGAACTAGAGAACCAGTTCAAAAGGGAACCACAGTTCCAAATTCTCCAAAAGCATTGTGTCAGTAACAGCACAGTGGTGTGGTCTTTGAACAACATTTAAACACAATTTCATATGTCTAGTTTATTCATAAAAGCCATCTGAGGGGTAAGGCAGGGAGGCCACGTGGCCAATTATGTTGGCGATGTGGCAGTTTCATTGTGCCCAGGCTTCCTGTGGTTGTTTCTGTCCATGTGTGACTGTCACCTTACTAGTTTTGTTGTGTATTACGGCCCAGTTTGACATGTCTCCTGGTGAGTAGAATGTCATCCTTTATTTTCTCATTTTCCTTTTAATGCTTTCTCTATGGTTGGCCTTTCACGTATGGTTTCCTTTTATGGCTTTTGGAAGATGTCAGCTCGTTGAGCAACAACTTCTTGAAATAAAAACACATTCTCAAGTTGTTTTTGGAATCTAGACGTCAGTTTAGAGTTGTTTTTGTTAAAGACTGTGCTGTTATCATCTCTCCATGAGAATTATAATATTAAAATTATTCGTTCGTCCATTCAGCAGATCTTTATGAGCACCTGCTATGTATCATGCTGTTTTTATGAACAAAGATCCATGTGCTAGCAGAGCATGCATTCTAGCAGGGAAGAACAGCTATGTAATAAGAAACATTATAAGTAAATACATTGTTTTGGAAGCTAGCTAGCGAGTGATAAGTGAAAAGAAATAGAGCAGAAAGAGAGAGATGGAGATGTGGGGGCAAATTAGTTTTAAGTAGGGTGGTTTGGGTCAGCCCTGTTGAGAAGCTAACATTTGTGCAAAAATTTGAGGGAATTATCCACGAAGATCTCTTAGGAGAGAGCATTCCAGGCAGCAGGAGCAGCCAGTGCTAAGGTACTGAGGTGGGTATGTGCCTGATATGCTCAGAGAATGGCTAGCAGACTGGCTGGCTGGAGTGCTTGGTGATGGGGGCAAGAGAGTTGGATGGGAGCTCAGACAGGTGGCAGCGGTGCAGCAAGTCTCCTGGAACCTTGTTTTCCATAGTAAGGACTCTGGCTTTTACTTTGAGTGAGTTCTGAGCAGGGGAGTGGCACATCTGATTTAGTAGAAGGTGTTCCTGATAGAACTAACTTGAGAAACTAATTTGGAAATTATTTTTATGGTAAGTCAAATGGTAATCATTAAGTACAGAGGTCAAATGCAGCAGAGAAATACACAGAAATTGTCATGGAAAACTTTTCATCCAGTTATTCAAACAGGTGAACTTGAAAAGAATGTCATAAAAGGTAAGCTGCCTGGTTTACAAGTTCTTGAGTTCCATGAATGTGTGTGAGTGTGCATGCGTATGAATGAGAATCCCTGAGGGATCCTTCCCAAACTCTCCATGTATGTGAGACTCTAGGTGTGTATGGGGTTAGCAGGTGTGGATGCTCTGAAGTTCCCAGGTGAACCTGATGTTCACAGTCCCCTTGAATCATTGCTGTATTGGAATTAGCTCCTTAATTAGATCCTGGCTGTTCATCATCATTCTTGTCTCTCATGTTTGTAAGAACTTAAAGAATCTGTGATGTAAACCACGCAGACTGATTTTGTTTGTCAGCACTGTGGTTTATTAACATCCAAGAGAGCTGGTAATCTGATACTTGAATTAAAGGAAAAATGTGTTTAACTCAGATTCCTTTAGTCCTGCTAGTAGACTGTCAGTATTCTGTGATGTGCTTTCTGTACTTGCTATGTACTGTATCTGTCAGTTTCTTTTTCCTAAGTCTGGGATCTATGTGCTTATATATTTTTTCTTTTTAAAATTTGTAGTTTGATGTAACTTTACATTATAAATATATATTCACATCTTTACCTAATTTCATATTTATAATTTAAAAAAATTTTTAAATTTTAACTGAAGTGTCATTGATACACAATCATATTGGTTTCAAATACATAACACAGTGGTTCAACAGCTACCCATATTATTAAATCCTCACCCCCTCTAGTTTGGTTACTATTTGTCAATATAGGAAGATGTTACAGAATCAATGACTTTATTCTCCATGCTGTAGTACTGTCCCCGTAACCAACTTATATGGTGATTGAGAAGTTTTGTGCCCCTTTGTGCACCCAGAATGTGCTTATATTTTGTCTTACTCTAGCAAGTAGCTGGTGGAGAGAGATTATCATCAACAGTGAACACATACAGTTTTTCTGCTTTTTAATGGTTTTTGAGTTTGTAGATCATACAGACTGTTTCCCACCCCTCCCCCTTCCCTTTATGTCCATTATCACATTCCTCAGTCCCTTATCAGAAGATCCTGGAATATAAGGGAAAGTATAAGTTTTATTTTACAGTGGTTAAAGTGTTGTGAGACATAAAAACTCCTCAAGAGGGAGTTTTCATGGCTCCTTAAAGTTGGCAATAACTTGGCAAAGGCTTCAACTAAAAAATGCATAACAGTTAACTTTGGTTTATTGAGTACCTGCTAAATGCAGGCATGGGCGCTCAGCATTTCATGTACATTTACCTCATTAATTCTCACGTCCAACCTCCTCGGGGCTATCATCATTCCATTGTTCATGTGGGAAACAGTGTCCAGGGAAGCCACGTAACTTGCCTGGGCAGCACAGCTGGTAGGTGATGAGCCGCTCATGAAGTCATGACCTGATGATTCTAGGACCGTGTCCCCCCAGCCCTGTGCTGTTCCCGCTCCCAGACGTCACCGCGCACACACCTGATAGTAGCAGCTTCATCCACTGGAAATGACGTGAAAGTTCGGCTTCCCTCCATCTTTCCTTATAATGTAAATATCTTTATAGTGCTTGACTTTTTCTAGTTCTCCCCCCCTAAGTTTTCTTGTCCCGTCAATAGACTGTATTTGGGAGACTTTTTCCATATATTTTATCATGGTAAAATATATGTAACATAAAATTTACCAAAATAGATGAAGGAGATCAAAAGGTACAGACTTTTCAGTTATAAATAAGTCATGGGGATGTAATATACCACATGGGGAGTATAGTCAATAATATTGTAATAACTTGTGTGGTGAGAGGTGGTGACTAGACTTACCATGGGCATCATTTCTAATATATAAAAATATCCAATCACTGTGATGTTCACCTACATCCATTATACTTCAATATAAAAATTACCATCTTAAGCATTTTTAAGTTTACAGTTCAGCAGCATTAAGTCCATTCACATTCTTGTGCACCTATCACCAGAATCCTCTTCATCTTCTCAATCTGAATTCTCTACCCTTTAAGAATTCCTCACCCTCATACCACCCCCAGCCCCTGGGAAACCATCCTTCTATTTTCTGTGTACTTTCTGTACTTTTGTACTTTTGTTATATACCTATTTGTAAGTTTTTTTCCTAAATCTGCAGCATCTGCTTACATCAATCAGAGCTTTTCAGTTTTTCAAAGGAAGTAACTAATCCTGTGATTAGAACTCTCACCTCCTTGGAGATACAGAAACCTGGAGCTGGCACCAGCCCCGAACCCCCAGTCACTTGCATTGTTAACTAAATATCAAACCTGAAAAGTACATGAAAAACAGGATTTATTTGGGAGGTTTTCTGGGGACTCCAGCACCAAGAATTCTTAAAGGGTCCTGAAGGCTGCATTTTCACACTTTACTTACATATTTTTAATTTAAGGGCCTTATGCATAAAAAATAATTTCAAAATCCCTGTTTAGGATGAGAAAACATTCCCATGCTCCTTACCAACTAATTGAAATGCATTAAAAAATGTTTTCTGTTGAGAGTGTCTGTAAATACTTAAAGTATTTTTTCTTTCATTTAATGTTCTTGGAGTTGGGTTCTTGGGGAAAAGGCAATGGTGAGAGAGCTTTGCACATAAAGATGAGACCTGAGAATTGCGTGTGTTATTTGGTGGTTTTGCTTTACAAAGTCTTCACCTTTCTGTTAAAACATTAAGTTAAATTCAATAAAATATCTACTTTCCATTGAAATAATTTTGGAGGCCAAGTGCATGATATCAGGTGTATTTTCAGAAAGTTCAGGCTCAGTGAGCTGAATGCACTTTTGAGGCTTAATTAGACCCCTGAGCCCAAGGAGAAAAGTGCCAACTAAACAGACGTAAGGAAAATGCAAGTATTTTTCTATTGCTGGAAAGGGTGTAATGCTCTCCTTCAGCAGTTGTAGTCCGGTATGGTTACCTTATTCATTATTTATGTGATATTGTATTCCCTGCCCAGTGGATATTTAAAGTAACAAAATGTCAAGCAAGATTTTCTTTTTTGGCTGGATTTTGGAATTTATCTATCTCCTTCTAAAAGTGGCCAGAAGACAATGAATTGCTCAAGGTCAAGAGCAGACTGGCCCAGCACTTAGGAAGACCCAAATTCTCCATAAACATTTTTCTCCTTTTGCTGGTTGCATTACATGTTTTCAGGAAAGCGATAGGAAGCCTCCACCGCAGGCATGCGCTTGCGCCACGGAGTCCTGGCGTGAAGGCAAGAGGGGGGCGTGCCGTGCTAAGGACGCTGCGGTTAGAGTGTAGCTAGATTACAGCCAGGGAGCTGAAAGGGCCCTTTCTCTTCTGGGCCCCGAGTCGGGACTCTGAAACCCAATCCGAAGTTTAATGAGTGTTCTGAACGCCGGGGCTCCGTGCAGCAGGGAACAAGGAGCGCAGTGTGTCCCCGCAGACAGCGTGGCCACCCTGGGAGCCAGCAAGGAGGAAGAATCAGGGCGTTTGTGGTGGGGTAGCTGGGCAGGCCTAAACATTTAGCTACACTCTCCCAGAAGGAAAGCTTTGTCCTGGCTCCCCAGACTTTCGTTTTAAAGTTGTAGTTTCTGTTCTTGCCCCGACTGGCGTTTCCCAGTGACGGTGATCACGCTCCGCTGTGGAGGCTCCCACCAGCTCTGCCCCTTGGCTTTCGAGTCACCATCTTCCTTTCTCTCCTTCTTGTAGCTACTACCCAGCAGAGCTCAATGAGTACTGGATATGCCCCTAAGAGCTTGGTGTATGCTAAGTCATACAGCCCTCACCACAACCCTGTGAAGTGGTGCCGCCATTACATCCGTCTACAGAAGGGGTAACTGAGGCCCAGAGAGTAATTCTCCAAGGTCACACTGCCTTGGAGTAGAGATGTGCGGTTTGCAAGGAGGCAGAAGTCTCCAGAGTCTGTAGCCCTCATAATTATGTTACATTGCCTCTCTAGGTCACCCGAGACCAGAGAAACAGCATGAGAAACATCTCCCATATTCAGCTGTCCACCTGTGGTGACTGAAGAGCCATGCCTTTGCAGCAGCAGGTCATGATTGGCTTGTGGACTCACGCCAGCTTGCGGCCGCTGTGTCGTGCTGTGGTCGCACTGACTACGTGTGCCGTACTGTGTGTCCTACACACCAGCTCTGGTGCCTCAGGTTATAGCATTTGCAAAGCATGAGCCTCCTCCCTTGCTTCTATCAGCAACTTTTCTCCAGGACAATTTGGGTCATCAGAATTACAGGTGTGAAGTCTTGCAAGCGATAAGAGAGGAAATAGACTTGGAGGCTTAATAGTTAAGAGCAGATTCTCTGGAGCTGGATTTGATTCCCAGCTCTGCAGTGAGCATGACCGTGACAACTCCATGTCCTCCCACCGGGAGTGTCCCTGGGTGGCAGGACACCTTGGATAAGTGGTAGGCATGCAGATGTAGTGATTCCTCTGCCCACAAGAGAGCCCCCAGGGCAGCTGCATCTGACCTCCAGTTTCATTTCCAGGTCACGTGGACAATATTACTGATGTCCCATAAGGGAAAATGAGAGGGACTCCATTCCTGCTCCCCGTGTGCCGTTCTGATGCACTAGCCTTTGCTTTTCTCTCCCGTAACTTTCAGAACCTTCTTTTCATCCCGTATTCCAGAATTAGCCAGTGATTTGCCTTGAACTGGATGTTTCTCATTCATTCTGTGAAATACCTCTGGCTCTCATCAGTCCAGAAAGTTACACCCTTCAGTTCTGGAAAATTCTCTTAGTGTTCTTGCATCATTTTCTTTCCTCTTGGGCCTCTCCATCTAGAATCAACATTATTGATTGTGAACTGAGCCTCTGAACATCTTCCATCCTCTCCTCATTGCTAGCTCTTGGTCATCAGAGCTAGTTTCTAGGAGTTGGCAGTGGTAGCTTTAAACTCTCCTAGTGACTTTTTTTTTTCTGTCTTGATTTTTTTTTTTATATCTAAGAGCTCTTTCTTGTTATCCAAATATTCCTTTTTATAACCTCTGGGTTTTTTGTTTTTTGTTTTTTTAGTTATAAACTCTTAGCTATGTGGGGATACAAATTACAGTGTTTTAAAAAGTTTTTTCTTTCCCCATCATTGTTGGAAGCACCTGGCCTCTCCCATTTCTGACCACCTGGGAAGTAGAGCGTGATCTGACTGCTTCCTATTGCTGACTCTCTCTCTCCTCTGTAATTAGATTTCAGCTTTCTCATCTATCCTAGAGTTTTGGGAAAATCTCTCACCTGCTGCCTCTTCTTTCATTTTCTGTTTTCTTGGTTTTATCCCTTTTTTATTCTTTTACTGTGGTTTTAAGCAGGGCTTCTGGGTAGAGCGGAGATAAGCTACATGTATTCAGTCTGCCATATTTGGCCACAAGCCTGACATTCTTTCCATTGTTTATGTTAAGCCTAGTCTGCCTGTGGCCTTGTGCTAGAATTTCTAAGGAAAACATGCATTTACAGCCAGATAGGTAGGTTCCTGTGGAATTTCTCAAATGATACTCTTGAACTCCTGCTTCACTGACAGTTCCTGACTGTGTGCAGAGAAGCAAGGAAGGGGAGGCCCTGCACAGACAGCTGGGATGGTGGGAACATGTGCTAGGAAGGTGTGTGATCTGGGTGGCTTCTGAGCTCGGATCTCGTCCCTCCTACCTCTCAGGGCGGGAGGGCCTCAAATGGGAGAATATTTTGCAAAGAGATCTTCAACTGTAGAACGCCATTCAAATCTAGAGCAAATAGTACAAAGAGCACACCTTTTAACAACAGAACACATTTACCTCCTATAGCCTGCTACTCGCTCAGCATATATCTAATTATCAAGTTAGAGAAATTTTGAAGGCCAGAATTTTTATGTTATCTCAAACCCGCTAGTGGGTTATGTCGCTGTGATCTCTTTATGTGAAAGGGACAGTGCTG
Organism: Smutsia gigantea; assembly: GCA_032199065.1. Classification (NCBI taxonomy): domain Eukaryota; kingdom Metazoa; phylum Chordata; class Mammalia; order Pholidota; family Manidae; genus Smutsia; species Smutsia gigantea. Next base: position 37,294 of record JAVSCE010021851.1, on the reverse strand, counting down.
GACATGACTGCAGTGTCTCTGCCCCCCTGTGGCTGAGAGGTGGGTAACAGCACCGTGGAAGGTGGCTCTGTGAGTTTGCTGGGGCCCCTGTAACTAACTGGTAGCCCAAGTGCACAGAAATTTATTCACTCACAGTTTTGGAGGCTAGAAGTCCAAAATCAAGGTGTCATCTGGGCCACGCTGCCTCCCAGGCTCCCAGTAGAATCCTTCCCTGCTTCCTCCAGCCTCCAGTGGGGACTGTCAGTCCTTGGCATTCCTGGCCCACAGACACCTCACTCCGGGCTCTGCCTCTGATCACCTGGCATCTCTGTGTATCTCTGTCTTTACACCATCTTCTCACGAGGACACCAGTCATTTGGGTTAGAGCCCACCCTAATGACCCATCTTAACTTGATTACATCTTCAAAGACCCTGTTTCCAAATTAGGTCACATTCACAGGCTGTGGGAGTTAGGACGTCAACGTATCTTTTTGAAGGATGCAATTTAGCCCATAACAGTGAGTTAGGTATTTTTTGCTATGATTCTCAAGCTTGATGTTAGCCCCAAAGAGAAAACAAAGCGAGAGAGGCCAGAGCCAGCCAGCCCGGCCTGTCAAGGCTCTGTATGACATTCACGAGCTCACCGGCATGACGGGCACCTTGCCCCTGAAGCAGAGTCTTTCATCAGGGCCAACATCCCTGGAAGCTTGTTAGAAATGCTATTCCTCCGCCCGGCCATCTGGAATCATCCCCTATGTCTGAACAAGGTCTGCAGGTGATCAGTGGGCATATAAAAGAAGATGTGCTGCTCCAGATCACCTCCAGCAGAATGCTAAGGCAGGGTAGGTATGGATCTGGGTGTGGTCTCTGCCCCTGGGGACATGGTCACGCAGCACCCCCATGTGAAGCCAGGCTCTCCAGCCCATCACATTGCAGGAACGTGCCTTTGGGGTTGGGAGGTGGGTCTTCCTTCTCCATGTCAGCCCATTAACCTGCCATTAATTCTATAAATTAATATCCCTACCGCAGTAGCAGCAACAATATTACAGAACTTGTGTTAGGTGCCAGACCTTATGATGTTGCAGTCATTGTTCTATTTAATTCTCACATCAGTCCTGGGGCGGGGTAGGTAATATTTCCAGTCCTTTTGTAACACCACGTCCTGTGGACTGAACTGTGGCCCCCACTCCACCATCCCCAATTCCTCTGTTGAACCCCCAACTCCCAGTGTGACTGTGTTAGAATAAGGAAGTAATTAGGGCCAAATGAAGTCCTAAGGGTGCATCCCTGATCTCATAGGATTAGTGTTCTTGACAGAAGATCCCCCAGAGGCGCACTCATCGCATCCTCCCTCCCTCCCTCTCTCTCACATGGCACTTAACCATATGTTTTAATTTAGCTGATTATTTGTCTGTAACCCCCAACTCAGAGTCATTTGTCGTATTGATTTCTGTTCCTTTTAGAACAGTGCCTGCATGTGGCTACTTGCTTGATAACTGTACCCCAGCTCAAGCCCTCCTAGGCATTAATACTAATGCTCAACTGGTCAAAAACTACCAGAAGGCCATGAGGAAATCTGCAGCGTGATCATGCCCTAAGATCAGATGTGTTGCGGGTTAGGGGCTTATAAAACTTTGAACAATATTCTAATAGGTATTAACAGTAGGAGAAAGGGGGCCGAAGCCTTTGAGAAAAGCCATTCCCCTCTGCTGGTTAAGACCATGCCCTGGTTGTCATGGTTACATGAATCCCAAACCAGAGAAAAGAAAACACCTTGCAGAGACAGCTCTCTGAAACCTCAGCAGATGCAAATTTTGTAAATCTGGTCAGACATTATCTTTATAGATTTCTGTCTATGATTTATTCCAGAAAGGCAGAACCTTAGCTTGTATCAAATAGAGCAGATCATTTATTCAGACCCTTTGAGGACATGAGGAGAAGGAAGAAAATAATTCCCCATCCCAGAAAGAATTGTGTCTGTGTTCTTTTAAAGGAGGAAGAGAAGTGCTCCTGCATAAAACCTTATGGAATAGAAATAACCTGAAGGCATATACATTTTAAAGCTACAATAAACTGAAGCAACTTTGATTCATAGTTTTTAATAGCTTGAAGCTATATGTGAACATTCATACTATTTATTATTCAGTGCTCAGTTGCCAGACATTCCCCAAGAACGTAAACCTCTTAAAATTTAATTTTATAGGATTCCATGAAAAGCTAATTCAAAATGGAGAAGTCAGTGGAGATACACAGTCTTAACTAAGCCAACTTATTTGTGCACTAGATGAAAACTCATAGGCCTTTTGGAGCATAATTAAAAGTAGCCAATGGGAAAAAAGTGATCAAAATGTGATTATGTAGTTTTACTAATTGCTGATTTGTTCTCCAAAATAAAATATTACCATTTGGTTTTGTTTCTGTAAAATATTATGATGAAAACTGGCAGCGGGCGGGGTCAGCTTGACTGGCAGTTTCTCGGAGGCTGTGGTGGTCTTAGAGGTCTGTCCCCTTACCCCAACTACAAACACCGAGTCAATTAAAATTTTTTATTTGTTATAAGATCCCTTTCATATTAAACCATTACTAAATATAAAGGTTTTCAAATGATGTCTAAATAACTTGGTTTCCTTTCCTCATGTAGTAGCTTAAGCATTCTTAAATAAAAATGTGTGTATCTTAAAGTAAGTTACTGTTTGAGAACATACCTTGACAAATGAATGTTTCTCAGGGTCTCTGTGTTCTGCCAGCTTAATTTATGACATTGCCACCTTTTTCTCCCATACAGACTTCACGGATTTATTCACAGGTCTGTTTTAGCAATAAAGGGCTATTGGATTTGTAGATTTGAACCCCATCACCAGCTCCTAGTGCCAAGCCTGCCCCAAATGCAGATTTGTGATGCCTTCCAACAATGTTCATTTCATGCCTTTTCTGCCAGATTTGTTCAAGAACTCTGTGTGCTGAAATATTAGCAAACATTTAGAGCCCGCACACGGCTGCTCATTCATTCTCCCTGTGTGATATGGCCTTCACGGACATTCGATTTGGACTGGACCGATCCCTCTATACGTCTAAGGTCTAATGTAAAGAAAATGGATTTTTTATTTTGTTATTCTTAAAAATAGTTTAAACAGATTCTGTCGGCCTCACCCTCTGCAGTTTATAGATGTGAACCCTATCAAGTTTCTTTGTCTTTTTTTTTTAATTGTGGTGAAATATACATAACAGAAAACTTACCATTTTAGCCATTTTTAAGTATACAGTTTAGAGTACATTCACAGTGTGGTGTAACCATCCCACCATCCATTTTACATGGTGATATGCTTTCGAGTAGAATTCCTTTTAGTGGGAAGTTCAAAAAAGTTCACTGGAGTCACACGTAGAGAAATGAATGATGTTGCAGACAGAGGGAGTAAATCTACTGTGGGAGGAAGAGAAGGGATAATTTTTCTTAAAGAATGAGATGAAACTTTGGTCCTTCCCTGCTTGGAGATGCTTTCTCCAAAGCAAGATTTAGCTCTGGGTGCATGGATACACCCAGACAGCTCTACTCAACTCCTGAAAGAGAGGGTACCAGGTTCCCGGGACTTGGGTATTGTGTTGTTGGGAAATACTTCAGGCTGTGGTTGATGGTATGCTCTGGGTTAATGCAGAGGGCCACTTACCCCTGAAATGATCATGTAATGGCTGCATATAAACTCTTATAAATCAGTGATGCTACCTTCTGGCTTTCCTTATATCCCTGCATGTAGCCAGCGTTCACAGGGGAATTCATATGCTGCTTTGTGGATTTTAGAGATGACTTTTAGGAGCTATAATACCATTCAAACCTCTAAGTTGACTTCTCTCTGTACCAAAATGTTGGTACCATAGAAAAGTCTTTTTGCATAAAAGATTTGTGCAAATTAATAAAATTCAAGGAAAATGTAAAGGATTGAGACCAGATTTATATTACTTATTAACTAGATTCCAAGCATCTATTTCCAGCCTCTTCTTATTACCAAGGTGTGTTTGATACGTTCACAGAAATCTCAGCTGACTCAGTAAAGGATCTGATTCAGACAGTAACTCTACCCCTCCTCCATGTGTTCCATAAAGTGCTTAGTTGAACATCGAGTCCATGACTGTGTCCATTGTATATTGATTTTATTACTTGTTTAGACTTCCAATGCTGAGTTGTAAAGTCTCATTTCCCAGACTCTGTAAATCTAGATGAAGTTATCAAATTCTCTTAGTTCCAGGAATTCTTTGTGAAATGTGTGTGCCAGCTGGTCAGATAATTGGTGGTTCATTTTGTAACAAATAGGAAAAGTGGAGAATTGTGAGAAAAGATTGTAAAATGTTCATACTGTCTTTCCTTTAAAAAATCTTAGGATATAGGAATTCTTCCACAACTTCTTAGCCCCTGGCCCATTTTTATTACTATCTACAGATTTACTGAGCTCAGAGGAAGGCCTGGAATGCGTAGCTGTACATAAGGTATTCATGTAGCTCTTTGGAAGCAGGCGTGAGATCTGGAACCCAGGACCCCACCCCCACCCCCTACCCCGCCAGGCTGAGGAAGTCCTGAGTGCCCTCAGCGTGACTGATTAGGGAAGACTGCAGTACCAAAGAGGCGGAAAGTGAGATTGGTGACCACTAACGTAGATGGCTCTGACGTCCACTGGATAAATGCAGGCATATGTGTGCACGGCAGGGGGTGTGCTTGCCAGAGAAGAATGTGGTTTGCATGCAGCCCCACGTTACTCCTGCCATCAGTGCAAGTGGAATGAGTCTGCCAGTGACCTTGGACAAGGCAATCAAGGTCTAGGGCCTGGTGAGTTTGGCGTTATCCATGGAGAATACTGCCCACCTTTCGGTAGCTGTGAATGTCTTCTGGATTTCATTGAGGGATCTGAGAACAAAAAGTGGCATCAGTTTAGAAAAAGGATTCTTTATCTCTGGCCACTGACGCATCTTTGAGGGCTTGTGAGGTGGTGCTGGAGCAGGCTGATGGGCACGCCAGCCCTGCGCATGTCAGGCTCTGGCTCTCCCGTCAGTCTCCGGGCACAGTAATGCTCTGCTCTCCTCAAAGGGGAAAGGGAAGTATAAAAGCAGCAGCTGTAGATGACCATGTCTTTGAGACATTTTTCTTGCCGTGTTTGATCTGTGTGGTGGAATTGGATCCATTTTACAAGCGGGTCATTAGGAATCCACTGGACAGTGAAGAGAACCCAAAGCATGTGATCCTAAGTGTTGGAGGTGGAAACTGGGTTCTTACATCCCCTTTTCCTGTAGAGTCAGTGGGTGGAAAATGTGTACGCAGCAGACCTTAACTGAGCGCCAGGTGCTTTGCTAGGCAATAAGAATATGAAGTGAGAAGGAGCCCAGAATTTAACTGGGAAGGCAGATTCCTATATGCTTAGCAGTGTATAGTACTGAGGAATGAATAACTTCTATTCGTTTGTTCACTCATTTCAACAGTATTAGTTGGTCTTTAGGCATTGTGGATGCAGGAATTAGTGAAACTATGTAGACTTCAGTTATGCATAGTCCAGATGAGAGTCTGCACAAAGTGCCATGAGAACCTAGAAAAGAAAGCCATAAATTCTGCTGTACTTGTGGTGGAGGAAAAACGAACAGACGGGGTTTAAACCACTACGGAAAGGGCGTTGGGATCATGAGTTGACAATGTATGTCTGCACAAAACCTGCACCCAAATTTATAGCAGCTTTATTCATAATTGCCAAAACTTGGGAACCAAAATATCCTTCAGAAGGTGAATGGATAAACAACCTGTGTTCCATCCACACAGTGGACTATGTTCAGCAATAAAAAGAAGTGATGTAAACAAAAAAGCTGTGAAAAGGCATGAAAGGACCTAATGTGTGTTAAGTGAAAGAAGGCAAGCTGAAAAGTCCATAGACTATATGATGCTAACTACATGACCGCCTGGGAAAAGCAAAACTATGGAGCAGTAAAAAGATGAGTGGTTGTCAGGAGTTGAGAGGAGTTGGGTGAGGACTGAGTAGGTGGAGCATGTGGATTGTTAGAATGGGGACACCAGCCTCTGTGATCCTGTAATGGTGGATACATGATACTATATCTTCATCACGACCCACAGAATATACAATAGGAAGAGTGAACCCTGATGTAAACTAAGGACTTGGGGTAATAATAATATATCAGTCTTGGCTCGCTAAGTGTAACAGCTAGATATTAATAGTAGGGGACACTGTGTGTGTGGTGGGGAAAGGTATGTGGGAACTCGATGTACTTTCTGCTTGGTTTCTGTAAGCTAAAAACCTCTCTAAAAAATAGTCTATTTCTGACAAGGCGTTGGTATGTAGTATGGGGCAGGGAGAAAAATGGCGGCGATGAGTGTCTGAGTGTGAGAGCAGCATGGGCAGGGGCTCCCAGGAGTGTGCGAGGCTGGTAGTCAGGTGGCGTGGCAGGGGCCGGTGGCAAGCCACGGAGGACCGGACGACTCAGGAATCTCGAGGCTCCCTGTGGGGGCAGCCCCGGCTCATTTCTATCGCCGTAACTCCTGTCGTTTCTGTCCTCAGCAAAGAGCCCCGGGGAAAGTGTTGCTGGATGCGGTCTGCGACCACCTCAACCTCGTGGAAGGAGACTACTTTGGCCTTGAGTTTCCCGACCACAAAAAGATCACGGTAGGTGATGCCACCTTAATGTTGATGTTTTACTGTCTGTTCTACTTGAGAGAAGAGGCAGTGGGTATCTCCGCTTGGCCATACAGAAATATATAGAAGAAAAATACTCAGAAATCCCATATTAATCTGTTTTTGAAACGAGTACGTGCATATGATTAGCAAGCTCAAGACATTATACAACAAAGACTGTCCTCCTCTCCCCCATTCCGCTGCTTCTCCCCTGGGAACCACCATTCCCGGTTTCTTGTGTGTCCTTCTGATTAAAGTCACATGTATGTATACCCAAACACACATTTGTGGCCTACACTAATGTGAGGAGGCGATAGGCAGTGCCCTGAACTTCCCCCCACTTCCGTTCATGTAGAGTGGAGATCTTTCCTTTTCCACACACAGAATCCGCTTCATCCTTTTTCAGTTTGATGCCACGCCACACAATGGATGTGCCCTAATTTACAGCCTCTGTTGTAAATGACGGGATACTTGGGCTGTTCCTAGTCTTTTGCTATTACCGATGACGCTACAGGGAACATACCGGCACGTTCATCTGTGCACTCACGGCCAAGTGTTTCAGTAGTTCCGACCCAAAGGCATGTAGCTCATGGCTATTGTATTGGGCAGCACAGTTCTGGGCCAAGCTAATGTGTTTGGGAAGCTGTTAATGATACGATCTGCTCTGTGATACAGAAAGAGGACTGTAGCTAGATTGGAAGAAGATAAGACTGGAGTAAGCAAAGCTGTTAGGGGCTTGCAGTATTTCAGGCTAGAGACTGTGCTGGATCACTGGTGAGGGGAAAGGGGCTGGAGGGAGGCAGATGGAGTCAAGAAATTTGGTGGGGAGATTGGTAGGGATGTGACTGAATAGATGGGCTTATGAGGGGAAGTGGGCTCAGAGCAGCTGGGTTTTCTGGCTTCGTCAGCTGGGGGGACAGTGGCACCCATCACGTGAAAAGCCTCAGAGAGGCCATGTCTGGGAAGAAAGAGGTAGACAGTGAGTCCATCCCAGACTGGAGGAATTGGGTGTCAGTGGGCATTCCAGTACAGACAAAGAGCAGGTGTATCTCCCCTGTTTTCAGGAAAGATCTGAGCTGGAATTTGGAATCAAGAATATGATTATGTTACATATTAATTGAAATGCTGAGACTGGGTGAGAGTACAGATAGAGTAAAAAAAGGGAAGCAAGAATGAAACACCAGCCTGTAAGGGCAGAACAGAGCAGGAGGAACCCACAGGAAGGGAGGAGAAACCACCAGGTAAGGGGAGTGCCACAGAGCAAGAGGAAGACGCATTGCAAGGAAGGCACGGCAGGAGGCAAGGAGGTAGGTGGTGAATGAGAGAGGCCATCACATACCTAAAAATGGGTGCAAGTTGTATTTTCTTGACTTACGCCAACCTCCAAGTACTCTGACATTTCCTGGTGCTTACATTCAATCTAAGCCTCCCTGACTTCCAGTCCTTTTTCTGGTGCGGCCAGTGACCACAGATGGGTCACATCTAATTCCATGTTCATTTTTCCATCTAACAGTTATTTTGTACCTACACTCCATCAGTCATCATACTTCATACTGCCGAAGACAGGTGATACTAAGTGATGGCAAGAAGTAGTTTTGGTTTCCATTCATTAGACGTGTGCAGCTTAGTAAGAGAGGCAAGGAAACGAATAATTACCATGTAGCAAGTTCTATGGAACATTGCTTCATAAACTTATTTTATGTTAAAATGATGATTCTCAAAGCACTTGAAAACATGGCATCTCATGATTTCAAACCATCTGCCTGAGTGACTGCAGGTTCTAATGGCTTTTCTGTCTCCACTCTTGCCCTGTTCTGATGTAGCTGGAGTTCCTCTCTAAACCGTAAATGACAAGTGGTGAGGGTACTAAGATTCTGAGAATCTTTCCATGCCCAAGTCGACGAAGTAGTTCATGATGAATCCAGGATCTAACCATGTTCTCCTGACCCCAAGTTCAGTGCTTAGTTAACAGTGGGTGCATCTCTGCTAGAATTCACAGACCTACCGATCTTCCTGGGGACCTCCAGGACTGCCTTCTTTGAAGTCGTATCAGATTTTTATGGTTTCACTGCTTCCTTGTAATACTGTTTAGGAATCTGCTCAACTGCCTAATATGAAAAACCCAGTAATGATGACTTAAAGAGGTGTTTATTTGTCACACATAATACCAGTAAAAGCCACCACCATGTGCCAGACTCTTCTAGTCCCTGTGGACACAACTGTGAACATGGCCCAGATGCTAAAGGAGGGATCAGCAAACTTTCTTTGCAAAGGGCCAGATAGTAAATACTGTATGTAGGCTTTGCAGGCCACAGGCCCTCTGCTGCAACTACTCGGGTATGCCCTTGTAGTGAGAGGCAGCCGTAGGAAAGATGTAAATGGTTGGATGTGGCTTTGTTCCAGTAAAACTTTATTTGTAATACAGGATCCATAGTTTACCAACACCTGCTCTGGAGAGCAATAACTGTGCAAGGCATCATTGTTTACAGTATTTCATTCATTCCAGAAAGGTCTATGACATGCCCCCCCCCTTTTTTTTTATGAGGGCCAAGGCTTAAAGAGGTTAAGTCATTTTCACAAAGGCACACAGCTAGGCAATGATGGAGCTGGGTCTCAAGCTCAGATGTGTAAATCCAAGCCTGTGTTCCCAGTCACCATTCTGTTCTGATCATCTCTCTCTATTTTGCTCTGTGTCAATTACAGAATGCCGAAATGAGAGCTAATTTCATAACATTTTTAAAGGGTTGTTTTGACAAAAATGATCTGTGATGTTGGGTGGGGTGCTGTACGTGATGGGGAAAGCGGGTAAGGAGGATGTCTGGGGTCTGGCCCTGCTCTGTTTCCCAGTCTGGCGTTGGTTCTGTGGATGTAGTCAGTTTGCAAAGATTTAGTGAGCTGTACACTTAGAGCATGTGTACTTTGTGTGTAAAACTTCAGCATGCACATACAACTTCAGTGAAAGTTTCCCCCAAAAATGCAATGAAACAAGCACACAGGAGCAAAAATAATGATCAACACATGCCGAGAGGCGGGCCGATGCAATCTGTTTTGGAAGCGCCAAGCACAAGCCCTGACCGCACGAGCTGAGAAGGAGCCTCTCATCTAAGAGAACAGGAGAGACTCGCTGCATTCTCGCCTCTGCTCTCAGAAAAGTTGCTTGGCAGTTTTTGTTCCCTTCCCAGATTCTGTTGAAACTTGGATTTCTAGCCAGGTAGCATGTGACTGGCTGGGACCGCAGCCCTGCAGGCAGACTGCCAGCCAGCCTCACATGGCCGCGTCGCTTCTTGGCAGCAATGTCGCGGGGGCAGGCGGCTGCCTCAGTGAGCCCCGGTTTGCTCGTGGGTCGAGTGGGGTGATAGTGCCTGCCTCGTGAGCTCTCGGAAAGGATCGACTGTGTAATTCCTATCAGCGTGGAACCTGTGTTCCGGACATATTAAGATGTTTGGAAAGCATTAGTTATGGAAACTATCATTCTCATCATTAGTATCTTTTTTATTGTGGACAGAAACAGATAACATAAAATTTACCACCTTAACCATTTTTAAATGTGCAGTACAAGAGTGTTAACTACACTCACACTGGTCAACAACAGATCTCTAGAACTTTTCCATCCTGCAAAACTGAAGCGCATACCCTTAAACATTAAGTCCCTTTTCTCCTCCGCCAGCTCCGGGCATCCACCATTCTACTGCCTGTTCCTATGAATTTGGCTGCATTACAGACCTCATATCAGTGAGATCATGCAGTGTTTGTCTGTTTGGCTTATTTCCATGAATATGATGTCTTCAGGATTCATGCGTGGTGTGGTGGATGATGGGATTTCCTTCTAGTTTAAGGCTGAATATGTTCCATTGTATGGCCAGACCACAATTTCATTTATCCGTTCATGTGTTGATGGACATGTAGTTGCTTCCACCCCTTGGTGGGTGTGAATGATGCCGCAGGGATCTTGGGCGTGTTGTCATGGTTACCTTTTAATGCTACTGTTGCAAAGATTACCTTTGCTGGGCCTCATTTGGGAGGCTCCCAGACCAAGAGAAGCACACTGGTCTCAAAATGCCCAAACCTATGCTGTCACAACTGGATCTGCCCATTTATCTGTGCACACCGTGTGGGAAACTAGTTGTCCGCCAAAGTCTGTGGCATACAGGGTTGTGGACCTTTGTTCCTAGGCTGTAAGTTCAGGCCCCTCACGTCCCAGCCTTGCCTTCTGCCCTTCCTGACTTCTTTTCTGTGATGTAAAAGCTGAAGGGGAGAATGAGTGCTTTCTGTGGTCTAAGATGTGTTTCTCGAGATTGGAAATGAGCTAGTGATAATTAGTGATCAGTTATGCTCTGCCCTTCATTAGACATGCCCTCGGCTTATCAGTCACTAGAGCTGAGGCTCTGTTTACATGCTTGTTGGCCTGCTGTGGTCCTTGAGCCCAGGCAGTCATCCCCTGAGACTGCCCACAGGAGCAGGACGTCTTTTAATCAGCTTTTTCTTTTTTTTTTGATTGCATGGGCTTTCTGTGGCAGCAATGCTATTGATCCTAGACATCAAGACCCTGCACTAAATAAGGCCAGCTAATTGGTACCTAGAGTCTGAAGGCTGATCGAAGGCCAGGAAGACATTAGCTCACCCTGGTGCTGAGCTCAGAGACCTGACTGTCCTTGGGCTTCTTCCTGCTCTGCACCATGGGCTCTACTATGAACCTGGCGCGTCTTCTTGGCTCTTCATACCAGGGGTCAGCAGAAAAAGCCAGACAGTAAACGTTAGACTTTACAGACCCGACTATCTCTAAGGCAAGTACCCAGCGCTGCCACGGCGGCCCCAAAGCAGCCACAGAGGCTCGTAAACAAACAAGCTTGGTTGTGCTCTAATAAAACTTTATTTATGCCCATCGGTATTTCATAGAGTTTTCTCATATCATGAAATATACTGCTTCCTTTGATTTTGTTTTTTCAACTGCTTAAAAATATAAAAGCCATTCTTTGCTCTTAAGCTCTACCAACACAGGAGGTAGGCTGTACTTGGCCCATGGCCTTAGTGTGCCAATCTTTATAATATTCCTCCGAGGTAGGCATTTTATCACCCTCATTTTATAGTGAGCAAATTCAGAGCAGTGACTTGCCCAGTCCTTAGCAATGAACTGTGTAACCCGGTTTATAAGCAGGGATCCGCCTGCAGGCTGGGCTCAGACGGTGCAAGCCCACCCTGCTACGCTCACATGGCCCCATCTCGGGAGGCTGCATAAACCTCTGTGGCAGTAACAGGCGTGTAAGATCTACCTCTCCGGCCTGTTGAAGGTAGTGAGACGCACTCTGCATTATGGCCTGTAAATCTCTGTCTCTACCTAGAAGCTGGGTAGATTCTGAGCTTCTTTGATTTTGTACATTATTGGAAAAATGGGATTAATAAATGAGTTTTACATGACTCTCATGAGGATTAATTCAGATACTTTACAGTCATGAGTCCAGCAGGATTCCTGGCACATAGTGGGCCCTCAGATATCTCAGGTATTTTATGCTTGCATTCTAGCTCAGAAACCATTCTGGCCCACCCACCTTTTCTTAAAGCTCCATGGCTTAGTGGCCTGATAAAACAATTCTAATTTCTAACTAAATATTTATAAGGCTCAAGAAGAAGATGGGCATCATTTTTCTCATTTTGTGTTCTTCTCCATGCCAGGAGAAAAGTTTTGCCCCTGGGAGGTGTCTTAGCTCAGGTTCCCATAGCAAACTACCATAGACTGGTTGGCTTGAACAAGAGACGTTTCTTTCTCACGGTGTTGGAGGCTGAAGACTGAGACCAGGCGCCAGCAGGGTCGGGCGCTGGTGGTCGCTCTTTCTGGCTTGCAGGTGACCGCCTTCTCATTGTGCCCTCACTTGGCTGAGAGAGAGAGAAAGGGAGAGGGGAGGAGAAAGAGAGAGAGAGAGAGAGAGAGAGAGAGAGAGAGAGAGCTCTTCCTCCTCTTTATATATATATATATATATATATAATTTATTTTATTATCATTTATCTACAATTACATGTGCAATATTATGGTGATGACACTACCCCCTTCATCAGGTCCCCCCCACCAACCCCATTACAGTCACTGTCCATCAGCGTAGTGAGATGCTATAGAATCACTACTTGTCTTCTCTGAGTTGTACTGCCCTCCCCGTGCCCCCCCAATATTACGTCTGCTAATAGTAATGCTCCTTTCTTCCTCCTCTTTTAAGGCCACAGTCCTAGTAGATGAGAGCCCCACCCCTGTGGCCTTACTAAGCCTTAATTACCTTTTAAAGACCCAGTCTTCGGATACAGTCACCTTGGGGGTTAGGACTTTGACATACGAATTCTGGAGGGACACTGTTCAGTTCCTAGCACCAGGCATGCCTTCCAGGGGCTTGAGGTCACAGGAGTCATGACTACCTGGGATGGCAGGCACCCCTCACTGGTGGTTTCCCAGCCCGACTGGAGTCGGACAGACCTCCTTCATCTGTGCTACGTGCAGGCTCTTGACTGTGCTCCTTTCTGGCAGTCGGAGGACATCTGAGGCCAGAAAGGACTCTGCAGAACATGCCAGGGGTAAAGGGTGAAGGGTGTTGCGGAACCAAGGACAGGTGGGTGTTTGAGGAGCCAGCAGGGGTGAGGCTGTGAGCGACTCGTTCACCATGCAGGGCAGCACCGTGGTTTGATCCACAGCGGCCGTGTTTGTGGGCGGGTTCCAGAGGAGGCAGAGCTCCCCTGAGCAGAGAAGCTGGGTGAAGAACAACAGGTCACTGGGAAAAGAGCTATGGGTAATGTTCCATTTCTTAAGCCAGAAGGAAGATGAACAGTTTTTGCTTTTATTCATCTGTTAATTAGAAGACTGGTTCACAGAAAAATTGAGCAGAAGGTGCAGAGAGGTCCCACGTACTAGGAACATACACACAATGTCCCCTATTATTAGCCTATTGCATGAGTGTGGTAATGTATGTTAATAATTGATGAGCCAATATTAATACATTATTATTATCCAAAGTTCACATTAGGTACTTTCTGTAAGTTTTTGACAAATGTGTCAATGAATGAATGTATCTACCATCAGAGAATCATAAATAGCTTCACTGCCCTAAAAATTCCCTGTGCCCCACCTAGGGATCCCTGCCTCCTCTCTGCATCCTTGGCAACCACAGATCTTCTCCTTCAATATTTTGTTATTTTCCATATTCTTGATGCCCCAGCATCTGGGACCTTGCTGACTGGAGAGAGTGCCCTTCCCGGGCTAGTGAGAGGTATTAAGACCTCAGACTACAAGTGTGGATTTGTCTTTTTCTCCTTGCCCTTTGATTAGTTTTTGCTTCATGTATTTTGAAGTTCTGTTAATACGTGTATAAATGTTTATGATTTCTACATCCTCTTTATTAATTGACTCCTTTAGTATTAAGAAATTGCCTTCTCTATCCCTGGTGATTGTTCTGATTACTTTGATACTAATATAACCACTTTAGGTTTTAAAAATGACTGTCATTAGCATGATATACCGTTTTCCATCTTTTTTCTTTTAATTTCTTTATGTCTTTATATCTGCAGTGCGTTTCTTGTAGGCAGGGTACGGTTGGGTCTTGCTTTTCTGTACAGTCTGGTAATCTTGCTTTTTATTGGCAGGGTTTAGACCATTTTCATTTAATGTGATTGTTGATATGGTTTCAATAGGTCATTTTGTTCTTTGCTGTTTTATTCGTCCATTCTTTGTTCCTTTTTTCTGCCTTCCTTTTGATTAATTGAACCTTCATTGTTGGCTTGTAAGCTATAACTCTGATTTGTAACTTTAATGGTTGCTTTGGGGTTATAATGTATATCTTTAACTTATCAGAGCCTGCCTTTAAATGATATGTCATCATACATATAGCGTAAGACTGGACGGTAGTACTTTCCCATTTTGGCCTTTCTAACCTTTTACAGCGATTATTTCTTAATACTTTTCCTTCTCCTTTACCCCTCCCTTGCCATTTTCCCTCCTCTGGGATTCCAATTCCATGTATTTTAGGCTGCCTAAAACTGTTCTACAATTCTGATGATCTATTCATTTATTGGTAATTTTTCTCTGTTTCATTTTGAATTGTTTCTATTGCAAGGTCTTGAAGTTCATTAGTATTTCTTCTGCAATGTGTAATCTCATGTTAGTCTCTTTCAATGTGTTTCTTATCTCACACAATGTACTTTTCATCCTAGAAGTTTACTTTGGGTCTTTTTTATATGTTCCATATGTCAACCCTTTGAACTTAGAGAATAGTTGTAATAACTATCTTTATGTCCTTCTCTATTAATTCTAATTTTTATGCTAGTTTTAGGTCAGATTTGATTTTTTTTGTCTTGTCAAATTATGGGTCATGTTTTCCTCCTTCTTTGTAAGTCTGGTGATTTTCTTTCTTTTTCTTTTATTATTATTATTTTTTATTAAGGTATTATTGATATACACTCTTATGAAGATTTCACATGAAAAAACAATGTGGTTACTACATTTACCCATATTATCAAGTCCCCACCTATACCCCAGTGCAGTCACTGTCCATCAGTGTAGTAAGATGCCACAGAGTCACTATTTGCCTTTTCTGTGCTACAGTGTTTTCTCCGTGATCCCCCACACCATATGTACTAAACATAATACCCCTCAATCACCTCCCCATCCCTCCCCAACCACCCTCCCACACCGCTCCCCTTTGGTAACCACTAGTTCCTTCTTGGAGTCTCTCAGTCTGCTACTATTTTGTTCCTTCAGTTTTGCTTCATTGTTATACTCCACAAGTGAGGGAAATCATTTGGCACTTGTCTTTCTCTGCCTGGTTTATTTCACTGAGCATAATACCCTCCAGCTCCATCCATGTTGTTGCAAATGGTAGGATTTGTTTCTTTCTTATGGCCGAATAGTATTCCTTTGTGTATATGTACCACATCTTCTTTATCCACTCATTTACTCATGGACACTTAGGTTGTTCCATATCTTGGCTATTGTAAAAAGTGCTGGAATAAACATAGGGATGCATATGTCTTTTTGAATCTGAGAAGTTATATTTTTTGGGTAAATTCCAAAGAGTGGAATTCCTGGGTCAAATGGTATTTCTATTTTTAGTTTTTTGAGGAACCTCCATATTGCTTTCCACAATGATTAAACTAGCTTACATTCCCACCAAAACAGTGTAGGAGGGTTCCCCTTTCTCTACATCCTCGCCAGTGTTTGTTGTTCTTAGTCTTTTGGATGCTGGCCATCCTTACTGGTGTGAGGTGATATCTCATTGTGGTTTTAATTTGCATTTCCCTGATGATTAGTGATGTGGAGCATCTTTTCATGTGTCTGTTGGCCATCTGAATTTCTTCTTTGGAGAAGTGTCTGTTATATCCTCTGCCCATTTTTTAATTGGGTTATTTGCTTTTTGGGTGTTGAGGCATGTAAGTTCTTTATATATTTTGGATGTTAACCCCTTGTCAGATATGTCATTTACAGATATATTCTCCCATACTGTAGGATTCCTTTTTGTTCTGTGATGGTGTCCATTGCTCTACAGAAACTTTTTAGTTTGATGTAGTCCCATGAGTTCATTTTTGCTTTTCTTTTGCTTGCTCGAGGAGATGCGTTCAGGAAGAAGTCGCTCATGCTTATATTCAGGAGACTTTTGCCTATATTGTCTTCTAAGAGTTTTATGGTTTCATGACTTACATTCAGGTCCTTGATCCATTTTGAGTTTACTTTTGTGTATGAGGTTAAACAATCCAGTTTCATTCTCTTGCATGTAGCTGTCCAGTTTTGCCACACCAGCTGTTGAAGAGGCTATCATTTCCCCATTTTATGTCCATGGCTCCTTTATCATATATTAATTGACCATGTATATTGGGTTTATATCAGGGCTCTCTAGTCTGTTCCATTGGTCTGTGGGTCTGTTCTTCTGCCAGTACCAAATTGTCTTTATTTCCATGGCTTTGTAGTAGAGCTTGAAGCTGGGGAGCATAATCCCCCCCAGCTTTTTTATTCTTCCTTTTCAGGATTGCTTTGGCTATTCGGGGTCTTTTTTGGTTCCATATGAATGTTAGAACAATTTTTTCTAGTTCGTTGAAGAATGCTGTTTGTATTTTGATAGGAATTGCATTGAATCTGTAGATTGCTTTAGGCACGATGGCCATTTTGACAATATTAATTCTTCCTATCCATGAGCATGGGATGTGTTTCCATTTATGGTATCTTCTTTAATTTTCCTCATGAGTGTGTTGTAGTTTTCAGAGTATAGGTCTTTCACTTCCTTGGTTAGGTTTATTCCTAGGTATTTTATTCTTTTTGATGCAACTGTGAATGGAATTGTTTTCCTGATTTCTCTCTGCTAGTTCATTGTTAGTGTGTAGGAATGCCACAGATTTCTGCGTATTAATTTTGTATCCTGCAACTTTGCTGAATTCAGATATTAGATCTAGTAGTTTGGGAGTGGATTCTTTAGGGTTTTTTATGTACAATATCATGTCATCTGCAAACAGGGACAGTTTAACTTCTTCCTTGCCAATCTGGATGCCTTTTATTTCTTTGTGTTGTCTGATTGCCATGGCTGGGACCTCCAGTACTATGTTGAATCAAAGGGGGGAGAGTGGGCATCCTTGTCTTGTTCCCGATCTTAAAGGAAAAGCTTCCAGCTTCTCTCTGTTAAGTACGTTGGCTGTGGGTTTGTCATATATGGCGTTTATTATGTTGAGGTACTTGCCCTCTATATCCATTTTGTTGAGAGTTTTTATCATGAATGGATGTTGAATTTTGTTGAATGCTTTTTCAGCATCTATGGAGATGATCCTGTGGTTTTTGTCCTTCTTTTTGTTGATGTGGTGGATGATGTTGATGGATTTTCGAATGTTGTACTATCCTTGCATCCTTGGAATAAATCCTACTTGATCATGATGAATGATCTTTTTTATGTATTTTTGAATTTGGTTTGCTAATATTTTGTTGAGTATTTTTGCATCTATGTTCATCAGGGATATTGGTCTGTAATTTTCTTTCTTTGTGGTGTCTTTGCCTGGTTTTGATATTAGAGTGATGTTGGTCTCATAAAATGAGTTTGGGAGTATTCCTTCCTTTTCTACTTTTTGGAAGACTTTAATGTGGATGGGTATTAGGTCTTCACTAAATGTTTGATAAAATTCAGTGGTGAAGCCATCTGGTCCAGGTGTTTTGTTCTTAGGTAGGTTTTTGATTACCAATTCAATTTCATTGCTGGTAATTGGTCTGTTCAGATTTTCTGGTTCTCTCTGGGTCATCCTTGGAAGGTTGTATTTTTCTAGAAAGTTGTCCATTTCTTCTAGGTTATCCAGTTTGTTAGCCTATAATTTTTCATAGTATAATTCTTTATATTTCTGTGGTGTACGTACTAATTTTTCCTTTTCTCATTTCTGATTCTGTTTATGTATATAGACTCTTTTTTTTCTTGATTAGCCTGGCTAGGGGTTTATCTATTTTGTTTATTTTCTCGAAAAACCAGCTCCTGCTTTCATTGATTCTTTCTATTGTTTGATTCTTCTCAATTTTATTTCTGCTTTAATCTTTATTATGTCCTTCCTTTTACCAACTTTGGGCCTCATTTGTTCTTCTTTTTCTAGTTTCGTTAATTCTGAGTTTACACTGCTCATATGGGAATGTTCTTCTCTCCTGAAGTAGGCCTGTATTGCCATATACTTTCCTCTTAGCACGGCCTTCGCTGCGTCCCACAGATTTTGCAGTGTTGAATTATTTTTGTCATTTGTCTCCATATATTGCTTGATCTCTGGTTTTATTTGGTCATTGATCCATTGGTTATTTAGGAGCATGTTGTTAAGCCTCCATGTGTTTGTGGGATTTTTCATTTTCTTTGCATAATTTATTTCTAGTTTCATACCTTTGTGGTCTGAGAAACTGGTTGGTACAATTTCAATCTTTTTGAATTCACTGAGGCTCTTTTTGTGGCCTAGTATATGATCTATTCTTGAAAATGTTCCATGTGCACTTGAGAAGAATGTGTATTCTGCTGCTTTTGGGTGTAGAGTTCTGTAGATGTCTGTTAGGTCCATCTGTTCTACTGTTTTGTTCAGTGCCTCTGTCTCCTTACTTATTTTCTGTCTGGTCGATCTGTCCTTCGGAGCGAGTGGAGTGTTGAAGTCTCCTAGAATGAATGCATTGCATTCTATTTCCTCCTTTAATTCTGTTAGTATTTGTTTCACATATGTACATGCTCCTGTGTTGGGTGCATACATATTTATAGTGGTTATATCATCTTGTTAGATTGACCCTTTTATCATTATGTAATGTCCTTCGTCTCTTGTGACTTTCTTTGTTTTGAAGTCTATTTTGTCTGATATAAGTACTGCAACTCCTGCTTTTTTTCTCCCTATTCGTTGCATGAAATATCTTTTTCCATCCCTACACTTTAAGTCTGTGTATGTCTTTGGGTTTAAAGGGAGTCTCTTGTAGGCAGCATATAGATGGGTCTTGTTTTTTTATCCATTCTGTGACTCCATGTCTTTTGATTGGTGCATTCAGTCCATTTACATTTAGGGTGATTATCGATGGTATGTACTTATTGCCATTGCAGGCTTTAGATTCGTGGTTACCAAAGGTTCAAGGTTAACTTCCTTACTATCTAAGAGTCTAACTTAACTCACTTAATATGCTATTACAAACACAATATAAAGGTTCTTTTTTTTCTTCCTCCTTTTTCTTCTTTCTCCATTCTTTATAATTAGGTATCATATTCTGTACTCTTTGTCTATCCCTTGATTGGCTTTGGAGATAGTTATTTTAACTTTTGCATTTGCTTAGTAATTAGCTGTTTTACTTTCTTTACTGTGGTTTTATTGCCTCTGGTGACAGCTATTAAACCTTAGGAACACTCCCATCTATAGCAGTCTCTCCAAAATGCACTGCAGAGAATTTGTGGGAGGTAAATTCTCTCAGCTTTTGTTTTTCTGGAAATTGTTTATTCCCTCCTTCAAATTTAAATGATAACCTTACCGGTTAAAGTATTCTTGTTTCAAGGCCCTTCTGCTTCATTGCATTAAATACATCAGGCCACTCCCTTCTGGCCTGTAAGGTTTCTGCTGAGAAGTCTGATGATAGCCTGATGGGCTTTCCTTTGTATGTGATCTTATTTCTCTCTCTGGCTGCTTTTAATAGTCTGTCCTTATCCTTGATGTTTGCCATTTTAATTACTATATATGTCTTGATGTTGTCTTCCTTGGGCCCCTTTGTGTTGGGAGATCTGTGCACCTCCATGGTCTGAGAGACTATCTCCTTCCCCAGATTGGGGAAGTTTTCAGCAATTACCTCCTGAAAGACACTTTCTATCCCTTTTTCTCTCTTCTTCTTCTTCTGGCACCCCTATAATGTGAATATTGTTCCGTTTGGATTGGTCACACAGTTCTCTCAGTATTCTTTCATTCTTAGAGATCCTTTTTTCTCTCTGTGCCTCAGCTTCTTTGTATTCCTCTTCTCTAGTTTCTGTTTCATTTATCGTCTCCTCCACCATATCCAATCTCCTTTTAATACCCTTCATTGTGCTCTTCTACGTTTGGATCTCCAACTGGAATTCATTCCTGAGTTCTTGAATATCTTTCCATACCTCCATGAGCATGTTAATGATTTTTATTTTGAACTCCCTTTCAGGAAGATTCATGAGGTCGATGTCATTTCAATATTTCTCAGGAGTGGTATTAATAATTTTACTCTGAACCAGGTTCCTTTGGAGTTTCATATTTGTATATGCCACACTCTAATGCCCAGAAGCCCTATTCCCTGGAGCTGCTCAGCCCCTGAAGCAATGTTGGGGGTCACAGGGGAGTGGTATTGTTACCTGGCGGGAGGAAAGAGCTGTTTCCTGCTTCCTGGGTGTTATGTGTGTCTCCACTGCCTGAACCAGTGGGCCGAGCACACAGGTATAAGCCTCTGTGCTTTGTGTTTGTAGTTGCTATAGACAAATCTCTCTGGCTGGGCTCATGCCAGGGTAGGGTTTGCCGGTTTGCAAGCCAGGTGGGGCTGGCCGGGAGAAAGGCGCAGTAGGCTCCAAATCACGGAGGGGATCCTTGGAGCTGTGTAGGGAGCTGGAGCACCTGAAGATCGTCTAAGGAGGAAGATTTCTTTTTCCTCCTTAAATATGAGAGTCTATATGGCAAAGGTCCCAACCTGGGCTGAGTGCACCCAGACAATTTTGTCTACCTGTCCTCTCTCCTGAGCAATAAGCTCTGTGTAGTCCTTGCCCCTTTAGCAGCCCTCTTGCTAAGGGCTTCCTTGTTATGAAGTCTCTCAGACTGCCCACCTTTCTTTTGTCCCAGAGTAGCCTGATATGGATCCCTGCTTTCCATAAGTGGCTGGAATCTCAGTCCTTCCAGGAATTCTGCCTGTCTTAGCTTTCCAATCCTGTAATCACGATTGTATTGTGCAAGCACCATGAAATGTAGGTTTGTGCTCCCAGAGCAGATCTCTGGAGTTAGGTATTCAGCAGTCCCAGGCCTCCACTCCCTCTCCCTGCTTGGTTTCTCTTCCTCCCACCAGTGAGCTGGGGTGGGGGAAGGGCTTGGTTCCCGCTGGGCCACAGCTTTGTTACGTTACCCTGTTCTGTGAGGTCTGCTCTTTTCTCCAGGTGTATGCAGTCTGGCACAGCCCTCTTTCCTGTTGCTCTTTCAGGATTAGTTGTATTAATTATATTTGTGTATTATATGTGGTTTTAGGAGGAAGCCTGTGTCTCACCTCTCACGCCACCACCTTTAATCCAATCCTGGTGATTTTCTTTATTTGATATCAGTTATTGTGAATTTTACCTTGTTCAATACTGGACAGTTTTGCATGCCTATAAATTTTATTGAGTGTTCTGGGTGCAATTAAAGTGTTTGGAAACAATTTAGTCCTTTCAGATCTGGCTTTTAAGACTCATTATGTGGGACTGGTATAGGAGACAGTCTGGAGTTAATTATTCCCTGCTGCTGAAGGATGACCCTTCAGCACACTACCCAACACCAGGGAATCATGAGGTCTTCCAATCAGGCTGGTGAGAATAGGTAGCATTCCTAGCCCTGTCTAAATACTTGGCACGATTACCTCTGATTATTCCATTAGTTCTTTCCCCCTAATCTTGGGTACTTTCCCCACAAGACTACATTGATCAGTAGTCAGCTGCCCACCAAGGGTGACCCTCTGCACTCTCCTAAGCTCTCTCTGGAGGTAGCTTTCCTTTTTACCTTGGCCCCCTACACTCTCAGGCCTATCTTTTCAACTCATGGATTTTCCAAGCTCTTCCTGCCTGCACCGCCGCCTATAAATCTGCTTAGACAGAGGCTAGGGTAACCATAGAGATGATGATTTTCTTTTCTTGTCTCTTGGGGATCCCTGTTTTTCATTGCCTGTTGTTCTAAGTCTTCAGATCTGTTGTGTTCAGGCATTGTTTCCATTTTTTGGTGGTTTTTTGTTAGAAGATCTATCTAGTCCTTGTTACTCTATTTTGATCAGAATTGGAAATCTCTAATAGACTTTTTAAGAGAAGGCACATTTAACATATCTTTTAAAAATTAAATGTAAATTTAATATTAAGGTTAACGTGAACAGTTACATTCAAACGGATTATGACAAACAGAAAGTCAGTCTACAGAAAGAACTAATTTGTTGCAATTAATCCTAAACCTGGATGAATTTCCGTAACATATTTTATTTGATTCCTATATATGTTGATGATGAAATATTTTTGTTGTATGTTTTAAACATGAAAAGGAGACCTGAGCTTTTTTTGAGTCCTTTAGCCTTCAGAGGGGCAGCATATTATGTTGCATAAAAAGCACAGGTTTGGAGTCAAAAGCACTTGATATTGAATCTCAGCTGTGTGACTTTGGGCAACTTAAATAAGCTTTCTGAGCTTGGCTTCCTTCCTGTGAAAAATGACCACATTGTTATGAATGTTAAATGAGAATGTATAAAGCACCTAGCCAGTGCCTGGCACACAGTAGGTGCTCAGGAAATAGTCTCTTCCCTGACCCCTGTCTGATACAAAGTAACTGAGTCAATTATAATAAGACCCTCTTCAAAATATCTTAGTTTATTTGCCTATACAATTCACCTAAAATGCCATTCACTAACGATAGGGGCAAATGATGTTTCAAGAGAGAAGAGAATGCCTTTGTCAGCGCCTTGGCAGTAAAGCATTTCTTCTTACCTAATGATATTTCAGTGCAGAGAACACATTCCAAAAGGGAAAGTAACACTCACAGGGAATTGGAGAAAAATAGGGAGGCTGCCTAAAAAAAAAACGGCAAATGGAAAGATGGGGCTGCAAAGCTGTGTTGAAACCAAATTGTGGGAGATAGGTGTTATAGCTTAATTGTTTCCCCCAAAATTTGTATGTTGGAGCTCTAATGCCCAGTACCTCAGAATGTGGCTGGACAGTTGACCCTTGAACAACGTGGGTCTGAACTGTGCAAGTCCATTTATACATGGTCTTTTTTTCAATAAATATATTAGAAAATTTTGGGGGGATTTGAGACAATTTGAAAAACACTTTCTAGTCTCTAACATCCTTTATTGTAGGAATACAGTATATAATACAGATACACAATATGTGTTAATTGACCATATTATCAGTAAGGCTTCCAGTCAATAGCAAACAATTAGTAAAGTCTGGGGGGAGTCACAAGTTATTTGTGGATTTTCAAGTGCACTGCTGTCAGCCCCCAACTCCCACATTGTTCAGGGGTCAACTGTACTTCAAATAGGACCGTTAAAGAGGCAATTAAGTTAAAACCAGGCCATGAAAGTGGGTCTGATGCAATCCAACTGGTATAATTTTAAAAGGAGGAAATTTGGAGATACTCTGAAGACACCAGGGGCATGCATGCCCAGGGGGAGACCATGTGAGGGCACAGCCAGAAGGTGGCCATCTGCCCTCCAATAGGTTTTTTAAAAGAAAATCACACTTAACCTATCTTTTAAATGTAGCCCATGAGAGGGGCCTCTGGAGAAACCAAATCTGTGACACCTGAAGCCTCCAGAACTGTGAGGAAATACATGTCTGTTGCCCAAGCCACCTTGGTCCTTTGAAGATCTAGCCAACTCTTGCTACAGGCCTTCAAATACCAGCAGGGCGAGTACCTTGATTTGGTGAATCCTACTGACAGAAATGACATTTCTTGAAGCCCATTCATTTTCACCAAATCCCCCTGCAGTCAGGACATGTGGGTGTGCAGGTGAGCTGCCGAGAGCTGCAGCCCAGGATAGAGAGCACAGGGATGTGTGGCTGGGCTGAAGGGTTGGGGGATGGGTTAGAGATAGATCACTACAACTGCCACCCTCTAGAGAGCTGCTGGCAGGGAAAGAAAGATTAGGGCACTTTTGTTGCCTTTTTAACTCATCTGGAACTTGTTTCTGTGCTGCCTAGGTTGAATGAACAAGCGATTTGTCTGACGACCTAGGCCAGTTCAAATGCTTCCCAGTAGCCCTCCCTATATATCAAACGTCAAGCCTTTAACTCCAGTCAAGCAGCAACCCTATTTTTCTTCTTGCTCCCTCTAGCTCATCCATTTATAGCAGTTTAAGTCATACACATGCAAGACCTTTTTTCTGAGCTTTGCAAATAGCAATCTATCTGGCAAATGGAGAGGTTCTCACATGCCCCGGGATCTCCCCCCAGGCCAGTTTAGCTCTGATGTGATCGAAGCCTTGCAGAGTTCTACCAAACCCCCTCATGCAAACCAGTCTGATGTTCACAGACCTACATGTTCCAAAACCCACATGCTCAATTGGCTCAAATTGGTGCTTGTATTTGATGCTTTCCACAGAAATGCCAGAAACAGAAGAGAGATGTTTTAAAACAATTCATAAAATTGGCAACTACATTGCCAGAACATAGTTGTTTTGTCCTGAGTAGTTTGCACCATTTAGGCAGTCTCTGTGGCAGATGGTGAACAAGCTCATAGATGGTTTCCCAGAGGCCTCCATGGAGGCCAAAAGAGCACAGGATGGCCCGGGCACTCAGCAGCCCTGGGGAATCTGCCAGAAGTCTCCAGTTAACTGTCTGCCCCTGCAGCACAACTGCTTCAAATCCTCCCCACTCACCACAGCCCTCCCACCCTCAGATGTTACAGGGGAAACAGAAGGTATCAAAGAGGAGCCTTATTATTTTCTCAAAACAGAATTGTAACCTTACTTAGATCTGTTGTTATCCTATCTTTCTCTCTCCCCCAGTTTTCTTTGCCTATACAATTCTCCCTCAGGCAGCGCCCTGAGTTTTAGAGCCATCTTCCCACATTGTCTCAGGTCTCTTAGGACACCTGTTACTCCTTCTTGCTCATATGAATCCCTCCCCTTTTTAAATGCACCTCAGGCTTTCCCGTTAAAAACAAGCAAATAAGCAATACCTTTATTTGGTTCCTTACTCCTATACCCCTAGTTTCTTGCTGCCTGCTTTAGTCTAGACCCTCTGCTGAGTCAGTTGACCAACAGATATTCTGGTTCTCGTCTTATTTGACCTTTCAACAGTTCCTGAGTGTCTCCCTTCTGGAAACACCGACTTCCCGCGGCTTCTGTGCCGCAACTCTCCTTCCTTCCTTCCCTTCCACCCTCACCTGCTCCCTCCTGGCCGCTCAAAGAAGAGGGGTTGTCAGTGTTAGTGCATTTCACCCTCTGGACTCTACGAGGTGTTGCGTCCTCCACGGAGTCAGTATGGTGGTGACTTCTAAACGCGAGATCTCCTGCCCGGGCTTCCTGCCTGAGCCCCGGACGAGTGTGCCCCACCATTTCCATTCTGTCTATTTCTCATGAAATCCAGGGGCACCTCATCAAATCGAGTGTCTAGAACCCACCCCCATCCTGGCCCTCATCCAGGCCTCCCTGGTCTGCGAACTGCGCCAGCATCCATCCAGGTGCCCTGGGCCGAAATCTCGGTGTCGTTCTGCTCACAGTCTCTTTCCTCAGCCAGCATACCGAGTCCATCAGCAAATCCCACAGGACTTCACCTCTTACATTTTTTCTCAAATCACTTCTGCCCTCCTGGTCCAAAATACCATCCTCTCCGTGCATCCATCCTGGCCCTTCAGTGGTTCTCATGCCGCCAGACTCCTCTTTTTTTAAAGTGCCCACCTGATCGCGTCAGCCCCTTGCTTAATGCCTTTCGTTGCTCTCAGGATAAGGACCAAGAATCCTAGCATGGCCTCTGCAGCCGTGTTGGTCTCCCTTCCCTTCAGGCATCTGGGCAAGTGCTTCCACTGTGTGTCTCCACACATTCTTAATTCTCTTCCCCTCCTAGCTCAGCACAGTCACATATTCTCTGGACAATGTTATATTCCTGTCATGTCCCAGGTTCCTCCAACTCCAGTCCTCCCATGACTGGGTCAGACTCGGTCCCATACATAGGGAGCCCTCTGGGATACCTATAGCTTCTCTCAGGTGCTTCTTCACCTTTGTTGGGAACGTGTTTGGTTCCTGACTGTTTTCCTCATGGACTGTGAGCTTCCTGACACAGGATCATGCCTGGATCGCTCAGCGCTGGATTCCTGGAGCCCAGCAGAGACTTGGCAGTTTTCTGTTGGACAAGTAAGCGACTTAGAATAACAGGGTTTCTCTTCCAACCTGGGACATCTATTCTCTGGATCTGTTTTCTCACAAATAGAGATTCATTTATCTTACCCATCTTTCAGTATTCTTATGAGGAAAACAGTGTATCTCACAAATGATAATGGCTATTTTGAAGATTAGTCTCTCTCATTTTATGGTTGAAGTTTATGTGGGGGACAGTGGCAGTGATCCTAACTCAACTAGTACCATCATTTTCCTCTCTTCTAGGAATGGGGAATACAGAAATGAGAATCTCATTACAAAATATTGTTTAGTTTTTTCATTATGAGAATTCTTTGGTGCTCCTGGAAGGCCATTTGGGGAATACAGGAAGGCAGAAGACAAGAAATCACCCACTTTTCCTCTACACTTCCAAACACATTTTCCCACATTATTATTATTTTTCTTCTTTTTCCAGCTTTTTTTTCTGGGATCGTTAATGTACAATCACTTCAACAACAGTATGGTTACCACACCTCCCATTATCAAGTCCCCCCACACACCCCACTACAGTCACTGTCCATCAGCGTAGTAAGATGCTATAGAATCATTACTTGTCTTCTCTTTAAATACTGCCTTTCCCGTGTCTCCTGCCGCTGCATTACGTGTTCTAATCATAATGCTCCCTTTCCCCTCTTATCCCTCCCTTCCCACCCATCCTCCCCAGTCCCTTTCCCTTGGTAACTGTTAGTCCATTCTTGGTTTCTGTGAGTCTGCTGCTGTTTTGTTCCTTCAGTTTTTCCTTTGTTCTAATACTCCACAGATGAGTGAAATCATTTGATACTTGTCTTTCTCCGCCTGGCTTATTTCACTGAGTATAATACCCACTAGCTCCATCCATGTTGTTGCAAATGGTAGGATTTGTTTTCTTCTTATGGCTGAATAATATTCCATTGTGTATATGTACCACATCTTCTTTATCCATTCATCTACTGATGGACACTTAGGTTGCTTCCATTTCTTGGCTATTGTAAATAGTGCTGCGATAAACATAGGGGTGCATCTGTCTTTTTCAAACTGGGCTGCTGCATTCTTAGGGTAAATTCCTAGGAGTGGAATTCCTGGGTCAAATGGTATTTCTATTTTGAGTTTTTTGAGGAACCTCCATACTGCTTTCCACAATGGTTGAACTAATTTGCAGTCCCACCAGCAGTGTAGGAGGGTTCCCTTTTCTCCACATCCTCGCCAACATTTGTTGTTGTTTGTGTTTTGGATGTTGGCCATCCTCACTGGTGTGAGGTGATATCTCATTGTGGTTTTAATCTGCATTTCTCTGATGATTAGCGATGTGGAGCATCTTTTCATGTGCCTGTTGGCCATCTGAATTTCTTCTTTGGAGAAGTGTCTATTCATGTCCTCTGCCCATTTCTTAATTGGATTATTTGCTTTCTGTTTGTTAAGGTGCATGAGTTCTTTATATATTTTGGATGTCAACCCTTTATCAGATACGTTTTTATGAATATATTCTCCCATACTGTAGGATGTCTTTTTGTTCTACTGATGGTGTCCTTTGCTGTACAGAAGCTTTTCAGCTTGATATAGTCGCACTTGTTCATTTTTGCTTTTGTTTCCCTTGCCCGGGGAGATATGTTCATGAAGAAGTTGCTCATGTTTATGTCAAGAGATTTTTGCCTATGTTTTTTTCTAAGAGTTTTATGGTTTCATGACTTACATTCAAGTCTTTGATCCACCTTGAGTTTACCTTTGTGTATGGGGCTAGACAGTAGTCCAGTTTCATTCTCTTACATGTAGCTGTCCAATTTTGCCAACATCAGCTGCTGAAGAGTCTGTCATTTCCCCATTGTATATCCATGGCTCCTTTATCATGTATTAATTAACCGTATATGCTTGGATTTATATCTGGGCTCTCTATTCTGTTCCACTGGTCTATGGGTCTGTTCTTGTGCCACTACCAAATTGTCTTGATTACTGTGGCTTTGTAGTAGAGCTTGAAGCCAGGGAGCGTAATTCCCCCTGCTTTATTCTTCCTTCTTAGGATAGCTTTGGCTATTTGGGGTCTTATGTCGTTCCATATGAATTTTAGAACTATTTGCTCTAGTTCATTGAGGAATGCTGTTGGTATTTTGATAGGGATTGCATTGAATCTGTAGACTGCTTTAGGCAGGATGGCCATTTTGACAATATTAATTCTTCCTAGCCAAGGGCATGGGATGAATTTCCATTTATTAGTGTCCTCTTTAATTTCTCTTAAGAGTGTCTTGCAGTTTTCAGGGTATAAGCCTTTCACTTCCTTGGTTAGGTTTATTCCTAGGTATTTTATTCTTTTTGATGCAATTGTGAATGGAATTGTTTTCCTTATTTCTCTTTCTGCTAGTTCACCATTAGTGTATAGGAATGCAACGTATTTCTGTGTATTGATTTTGTATCCTGCAACTTTGCTGAGTTCAGATATTAGATCTAGTAGTTTGGGAGTGGATTCTTTAGGGTTTTTTATGTACAATATCATGTCATTTGCAAACAGGGACAGTTTGACTTCTTCCTTACCAGTCTGGATGCCTTTTATTTCTTTGTGTTGTCCGATTGCCGTGGCTAGGACCTCCAGAACTATGTTGAATAGAAGTGGGGAGAGTGGGCATCCTTGTCTTGTTCCCAATCTTAAAGGAAAAGCTATCAGCTTCTCACTGTTAAGTATAATGTTGGCTGTGGGTTTGTCATATATAGCCTTTATTATGTTGAGGTATTTGCCCTCCAAACCCATTTTGTTGAGAGTTTTTATGATGAATGGATGTTGAATTTTGCCAAGTGCTTTTTCAGCATCTATGAAGATGATCGTGTGGTTTTTGTCCTTTTTGTTGATGTGGTGGATGATGTTGATGGATTTTTGAATGTTGGACCATCCTTGCATCCCTGGAATAAATCCTACTTGATCATGATGAATGATCTTTTTTATGTATTTTTGAATTCGGTTAGGTAATATTTTGTTGAGTATTTTTGCATCTATATTCATCAGGGATATTGGTCTGTAATTTTCTTTTTTTGTGGTGTCTTTGCCTGGTTTTGGTAATAGAGTGATATTGGTCTCATAGAATGAGTTTGGGAGTATTCCTTCCTTTTCTACTTTTTGGAAAACTTTAAGGAGGATGGGTATTAGGTCTTCACTAAATGTTTGATAAAATTCAGTGGTGAAACCAGCTGATCCAGGTGTTTTGTTCTTAGGTAGTTTTTTAATTACCAATTCAATTTCGTTGCTGGTAATTGGTCTATTCAGAATTTCTGTTTCTTCCTGGGTCAGCCTTGGAAGGTTGTATTTTTCTAGAAAGTTGTCCATTTCATCTAGGTTATCCAGTTTGTTAGCATATAATTTTTCATAGTATTCTCTAATAATTCTTTGTATTTCTGTGGTGTCTGTAGTGATTTTTCCTTTCTCATTTCTTATTCTGTTTATGTGTGTAGACTTTCTTTTTTTCTTGATAAGTCTGGCTAAGGGTTTTTCTATTTTGTCTATTTTCTCGAAAAACCAGCTCCTGCTTTCATTGATTTTTTTCTATTATTTTATTCTTCTCAATTTTATTTATTTCTGCTTTAATCTTTATTATGTCCCTCCTTCTACTGACTTTGGGCCTCATTTGTTCTTCCTTTTCTAGTTTCATTAATGGTGAGTTTAGACTGTTCATATGGGATTGTTCTTTCCTGAGGTAGGCCTGGATTGCAATATGTTTCCCTCTTAGCACAGCCTTTGCTGCATCCCACAGATTTTGTGGTGTTGAATTATTTTTGTCATTTGTCTCCATATATTGCTTGATCTCTGTTTGTATTTGATCATTGATCCATTGATTATTTAGGAGCATGTTATTAAGCCTCCATGTGTTTGTGGGCTTTTTCATTTTCTTTGCATAATTTATTTCTAGTTTCATACCTTTGTGATCTGAGAAGCTGGGTGCTATAATTTCAATATTTTTGAATTTACTGAGTTTCTTTTTGTGGCCTAGTATATGATGTATTCTTGAAAATGTTCCATGTGCTGGTGTGCAGGATCATGGGGGAAACAGTGTAGCACAGAGAAGGCAAACAGTGAATCTGTGGCATCTTACTACACTGATAGACAGTGACTGCATTGGTGTATGGGTGGGGACTTGATAATGTGGACAAATGTAGTAACCACATTGTTTTTTCATGTGAAACCTTCATATGAGTGTATATCAATAATACCTTAATAAAAAAAAAGAAATGTTCCATGTGCACTTGAGAAGAATGTGTATCCTGTTGCTTTTGGAGGGAGTGTTCTGTAGATGTCCATTAGGTACATCTGTTCTAATATGTTGTTTAGTGCCTCTGTCTGTTCCTTTACTGTCTGATTGAACTGTCCTTCAGAGTGAGTCATGTGTTGAAGTCTCCTAAAATGAATGCATTACATTCTATTTCCCCCTTTAATTCTGTTAGTATTTATTTCACATATGTAGGTGCTCCTGTGTTGGGTGCATAGATATTTAAAATAGTCATATCCTGTTGTTCGACTGACCCCTTTATCATTTTGTAATGTCCTTGTCTCTTGTGACTTCCTTTGTTTTGAAGTCTATTTTGTCTGATACAAGTACTGTAACTCATGCTTTTTTCTCACTGTTAGTTGCATGAAATACCTTTTTCCATCCCTTTAATTTCAGTATGTGTTTGTCTTTGCGTTTGAAGTGAGTCTCATGTAGGCAGCATATAGATGGTCTTGTTTTTTTATCCATCCAGTAACTCTGTGTCTTTTGATTCGTGCATTCAGACCATTTACATTTAGGGTGGTTATCGATAGGTATGTACTTATTGCCATTGCAGGCTGTAGATTCATGGTTACCAAAGGTTCAAGGGTAATTTCCTTACTATCTAACAGTCTAATTTAACTCAGTTTGTATCCTATTACAAACACAAACTAAAGCTTCTTTTTTTTTCCTCCTTTTTCTTCCTCCTCCATTCTTTGTATGTTATGAATCATATTCTGTACTCTTTGTCTAGCCCTTGGGTGACATCTATTTAGCCTTAGGAATACTTCCATCTATAGGAGTCCCTCCAAAATGCACAGTAGAGGTGGTTTGTAGCAGGTAAATTCTCTCAGCTTTTGCGTATCTGAAAATTGTTTAATCCCTCCTTCAAATTTAAATGATAACCTTGCCAGGTAGAGTATTCTTGGTTCAAGGCTCTTCTGCTTCATTGCATTAAATATATCTGCCATTCCCTTCTGGCCTGTAAGGTTTCTGTTGAAAAATCTGATGATAGCCTGCTGGGCTTCCCTTTGTATGTGATCTTTTTTCTCTCTCTAGCTGCTTTTAGAAGTCTGTCTTTATCCTTGATCTTTGCCATTTTAATTATTATATGTCTTGATGTTGTCTTCCTTGGGCCCCTTGTGTTGGGAGATCTGTGCACCTCCATGGCTTGAGACACTATCTCCTTCCCCAGATTGGGGAAGTTTTCAGCAATTACCTCCTCAATGACACTTTCTATCCCTTTTTCTCTCTTCTTCTTCTTCTGGTACCCCTATAATGCGAATGTTGTTCCATTTGGACTGGTCACACAGTTCTCTCAGTATTCTTTCAGTCTCAGAGATTCTTTTTTCTCTATGCCTCAACTTCTTTATATTCCTCTTCTCTAGTTTCTATTCCATTTACCATCTCTTCTACTACATCTAATCTGCTTTTAAATCCCTCCATTGTGTGTTTCATTTCAGATATGGAATTTCTTTTTTTTTAATATAATTTATTTTATTATCATTAATTTACAATTACATGTGCAATATTACGATTATTAAACTACCCCTTCATCAGGTCCCCCCACCAACCCCATTACAGTCACTGTCCATCAGCGTAGTGAGATGCTATAGAATCACTACTTGTCTTCTCTGACTTGTACTGCCCTCCCCGTGCCCCCCCAACATTACATCTGCTAATCGTAATCCCCTTTTCCCCTATTATCCCTCCCTTCCCGCCCATTTTCCCCAGTCCGTTTCCCTTTGGTAACTATTAGTCCGTTCTTGGGTTCTGTGAGTCTGCTGCTGTTTTGTTCCTTCAGTATTTTTTCTTTGTTCTTATACTCCACATATGAGTGAAATCATTTGATACTTGTCTTTTTCGGCTTGGCTTATTTCACTGAGCATAATACCCTCTAGCTCCATCCATGTTGTTGCAAATGGTAGGATTTGTTTTCTTCTTATGGCTGAATAATATTCCATTGTGTATATGTACCACTTCTTCTTTATCCATTCATCTACTGATGGACACTTAGGTTGCTTCCATTTCTTGGCTATTGTAAATAGTGCTGCGATAAACATAGGGGTGCATATGTCTTTTTAAAACTGGGCTGCTGCATTCTTAGGGTAAATTCCTAGGAGTGGAATTCCTGGGTCAAATGGTATTTCTATTTTGAGTTTTTTGAGGAACCTCCATACTGCTTTCCACAATGGTTGAACTAATTTGCATTCCCACCAGCAGTGTAGGAGGGTTCCCTTTTCTCCATATCCTCGCCAACATTTGTTGTTGTTTGTGTTTTGGATGTTGGCCATCCTCACTGGTGTGAGGTGATATCTCATTGTGGTTTTAATCTGCATTTCTCTGATGATTAGCGATGTGGAGCATCTTTTCATGTGCCTGTTGGCCATCTGAATTTCTTCTTTGGAGAAGTGTCTATTCATGTCCTCTGCCCATTTCTTAATTGGATTATTTGCTTTCTGTTTGTTAAGGTGCATGAGTTCTTTATATATTTTGGATGTCAACCCTTTATCAGATACGTTTTTTATGAATATATTCTCCCATACTGTAGGATGTCTTTTTGTTCTACTGATGGTGTCCTTTGCTGTACAGAAGCTTTTCAGCTTGATATAGTCCCACTTGTTCATTTTTGCTTTTGTTTCCCTTGCCCGGGAGATATGTTCATGAAGAAGTTGCTCATGTTTATGTCCAAGAGATTTTTGCCTGTTTTTTTCTAAGAGTTTTATGGTTTCATGACTTACATTCAGGTCTTTGATCCACCTTGAGTTTACCTTTGTGTATGGGGCTAGACAGTAGTCCAGTTTCATTCTCTTACATGTAGCTGTCCAGTTTTCCAACACCAGCTGCTGAAGAGGCTGTCATCTCCCCATTGTATATCCAAGGTTCCTTTATCAAATATTAATTGACTGTATATGTTTGGGTTAATGTTTGGATTTTCTATTCTGTTCCACTGGTCTGTGGGTCTGTTTTTGTGCCAATACCAAATTGTCTTGATTACTGTGGCTTTGTAGTAGAGCTTGAAGTCAGGGAGTGTAATTCCCCCTGTTTTATTCCTCCTTCTCAGGATTGCTTTGGCTATTTGGGGTCTTTTGTGGTTCTATATGAATTTTAGAATTATTTGTTCCAGTTCATTGACGAAAGCTGTTGGTAGTTTGATAGGGATTGCATTGAATCTGTAGATTGCTTTAGGTAGTATAGCCATTTTGACAATATTGATTCTTCCTAGCCAAGAGCATGGGATTCATTTCCATTTGTTAGCATCCTCTTTAATTTCTCTTAGGAGTGTCTTGTAGTTTTCAGAGTACAGGTCTTTCACTTCCTTCGTTAGGTTTATTCCTAGGTAATTTATTCTTTTTGATGCAATTGTGAATGGAATTGTTTTTCTGATTTCTCTTTCTATTAGTTCATCTTTAGTGTATAGGAAAGCAACAGATTTCTGTGTGTTAATTTTGTAACCTGCAACTTTGCTGAATTCAGATATTAGTTCTAGTAGTTTTGGAATGGAATCTTTAGGGTTTTTTATGTACAGTATCATGTCATCTGCAAATAGTGACAATTTGACTTCTTCTTTACCAATCTGGATGCCTTGTATGTCTTTGTTTTGTCTGATTGCTGTGGCTAGGACCTCCAGTACTATGTTGAATAACAGTGGAGAGAGTGGGCATCCCTGTCTTGTTCCCGATCTTAGATGAAAAGCTTTCAGCATCTCGCCGTTAAGTATGATGTTAGCTGTGGGTTTGTCATATATAGCCTTTATGATGTTGCGGTACTTGCCGTCTGTACCCATTTTGTTGAGAATTTTAATCATGAATGGATGCTGAATTTTGTCAAATGTTTTGCAGCATCTATGGAGATGATCATGTGGTTTTTGTTCTTCTTTTTGTTGATGTGGTGGATGATGTTGATGGATTTTCGAATGTTGTACCATCCTTGCATCCCTGGGATGAATCCCACTTGATCATGGTGTATGATCCTCTTGATGTATTTTTGAATTCGGTTTGCTAATATTTTGTTGAGTATTTTTGCATCTACGTTCATCAGGGATATTGGTCTGTAATTTTCTTTTTGGTGAGGTCTTTGCCAGGTTTTGGTATTAGAGTGGTGCTGGCTTCATAGAATGAGTTTGGAAGTATTCCCTCCTCTTCTATTTTTTGGAAAACTTTAAGGAGAATCGGTGTTATTTCTTCTCTATATGTCTGGTAGAATTCAGAGGTGAATCCATCAGGCCCAGGGGTTTTGTTCTTGGGTAGTTTTTTGATTACCAATTCGATTTCGTTGCTGGTGATTGGTCTGTTTAGTTTTTCTGTTTCTTGCTTGGTCAGTCTTGGAAGGTTGTATTTTTCTAAGAAGTTGTCCATTTCTTCTATGTTTTCCAGCTTGTTAGCATATAGATTCTCATAATATTCTCTTATGATTCTTTGTATTTCTGTGGGGTCCGTCGTGATTTTTCCTTTCTCATTTCTGATTGTGTTTATGTGTGTAGATTCTCTTTTCTCTTAATGAGTCTGGCTAGGGGTTTATCTATTTTGTTTATTTTTCAAAGAACCAGCTCTTGGTTTCATTGATTTTTTCTATTGTTTTATTCTTCTCAATTTTATTTATTTCTTCTCTAATCTTTATTATGTCCCTCCTTCTGGTGACTTTGGGCCTCATTTGTTCTTCTTTATCCAATTTCAGTAATTGTGTCTTTAGACTATTCATTTGGGAATGTTCTTCTTTCTTTAAATAGGCCTGGATTGCAATATACTTTCCTCTTAGAACTGCCTTTGCTGCATCCCACAGAAGTTGTGGCTTGGTGTTGTTGTTGTCCTTAGTCTCCATATATTCTTTGATTTCTGTTTTGATTTGGTCATTAACCCATTGATTAATTAGGAGAGTGTTGTTAAGTCTCCATGTATTTGTGAGCCTTTTTGATTTGTTTCTAAAATTTATTTCTGGTTTTATACCTTGGTGATCTGAGAAGTTGGTTGGTAGGATTTCAATATTTTTGAAATTACTGAGGTTCTTTTTGTGGCCTAGTATGTGGTCTATTCTGGAAAATGTTCCATGTGCACTTGAGAAGAATGTGTATCCTGTTGCTTTTGGGTGTAGAGTTCTGTAGATGTCTGTTAGGTCCATCTGTTCTAGAGTGTTGTTCAGTGCCTCTGTGTCTTTACTTATTTTCTGTCTGGTTGATCTGTCCTCTGGAGTGAGTGGTGTGTTGAAGTCTCCTAAGATGAATGCATTGCTGTCTATTTCCTCCTTTAATTCTGTTAGTATTTGTCTCACATATGCTGGCGCTCCTGTGTTGGGTGCATATATATTTATAATGGTTATATCTTCTTGTTGGACTGACCCCTTTATCATTATGTAATGTCCTTCTTTATCTTTTGCTACTTTCTTCGTTTTGAAGTCTATTTTGTCTGATACAAGTACTGCAACACCTGCTTTTTTCTCTTTGTTGTTTCCATGAAATATCTTTTTCCATCCCTTCACTTTTAGTCTGTGTATATCTTTGGATTTGAGGTGAGTTTCTTGTAGGCAGCATATAGATGGGTCTTGCTTTTTTATCCATTCTGTTACTCTGTGTCTTTTGATTGGTGCATTCAGTCCATTTACATTTAGGGTGATTATTGATAGGTATGTACTTATTGCCATTGCTGGCTTTAGATTCATGGTTACCAAGGGTTCACGGGTTGCTTCTTTACTATCTAACAATCTAACTTAACTTTCTTGTTAAGTTATTGTAAACACAGTCTGATGTTTCTTTCTTTCTCTCCCTTCTTATTCCTCCTCCTCCATTCTTTCTATAATAGGTGTTTTATTCTTTGCCTTTAGTTAGTATTTGGATGGTCTGCTTTCTTTGCTATGATTTTATTTTCTCTGGTGACATCTTTTTAGCCTTAGGTGTGCTTCCATCTAGAGCAGTCCATTTAAGATATCCTGTAGTGGTGGTTTATGAGAGGCAAACTCTCTCAACTTTCGTTTATCTGGAAATTGTTTAATCCCTCCATCATATTTAATGATAATCGTGCTGGATACGGTATTCTTGGTTCGAGGCCCTTCTGTTTCATGACGTTAAATATATCATGCCATTCTCTTCTGGCCTGTAAGGTTTCTGTTGAGAAGTCTGATGATAGTCTGATGGGTTTTCCTTTGTGGGTGATCTTTTTTCTCTCTCTAGCTGCCTTTAATACCCTGTCTTTATCTTTGATCTTTGCCATCTTAATTATTATGTGTGTTGGTGTTGTCTTCCTTGGGTCCCTTGTGTTGGGAGATCTATGAGCTTCGGTGGACTGCGAGACTACTTCCTTCCCCAGCGAGGAAAGTTTTCAGCAATTATTTCTTCAAAGACACTTTCTATCCCTTTTTCTCTCTCTTCTTCCTCAGGTACTCCTATAATGCGAATATTGTTCCGTTTGGATTGGTCACCCAGTTCTCTTAATATTCTTTCATTCCTAGAAATCCTTTTATCTCTCTCTGCCTCAGCTGCTCTGTACTCCTGTTCTCTGTTTTCTATTCCATTAACAGTCTCTCGCATCTCATCCATTCTGCTGTTAAGCCCGTCGATCGCTTGTCTGATTTCTGTATTGTCTTTCCTCAGTTCCCTCACTTCCTCCCTCAGCTCTTGCACATTTCTCTGTAGGTGCATCAGCATGGTTATGACTTTTATTCTGAATTCTTTTTCAGGAAGACTGTGTATTTCCATCCCTTCAGGCTCCCTCTCTGGGGTTGTCTGGTTGATTTTAGTCTGGACCATATTCCTCTGTCTTTTCATGGCTATAGAAGTGGTCGCTGGTAGTTGCCACGTATGTCAGCTGGGCTCTTTAAGACTTTAAAAAGAAAATGCGAAAAAAAAAGAGAGAAAGAAAGAAAAAAAAAGGAAAAAGAGAAAGAAAAGAAAAGAAAAAGAAAGAGAAGAAAAA
>JAVSCE010021849.1:0-15081 GCA_032199065.1 Smutsia gigantea | reverse complement strand
TCTGTTCACAAAGACCAGGTAACTAAACAAGTGCAATTTTAGCTCCTGGCACTGAGATGCAAGTGAAATGTTTATGCTAAATAAATATACATTTAAATAAGGAATATCTTTTATGTGCATTTGCTTTTATATGGCAACAGGAAATAAACACTAAACAAAGTAATTTAAAACTGAAAATGTGTAATCATGGGGATTTTATTCCCCTTTGATCATTGCATCATTTGAGAATTGTCTTCGATGGGATTTTCATAATCCTTGATTAGAGATGATGAGAAATGTACTAATTCTCTCAACACTCTCATGTTCCCAAAGGAATGAAGTACAAATTCAGTAGTCTAATATGATTTCGGTAAAGCATGGGGAATGTAATGTATTTACAATTATTAACACAATAATTTGTACAAATTTGATTTCGAATGAGCCATTTTGTGAGGAATAAAGGGAGGCTGAACAGTCTTTAAGTTGGACTACTGTTCAATTTTATTATGCAATTAGCTTGATGAAAGCTGATTATAAAAGTTATTAAAAATCATCGTTGGGTCATTTAAAAGACACTGATAAAAAGGCAGTAAAGCCAATTTGAAATACCTTGCCATCTTCAATTAAAATGAAGTAAACTGTTACTGGAGGGATAATTTTTAGATATATGCATGTTCTTTTATATTATCATCAATAAGGTCCAGTTCTAATAATGAAAAAAAATCTTAGACACCTCCATGCTTTGTTCACTTAAAGTGAAAAAATAGCTAATATAGGCTATTACAGAGACATATTTAAAACTGAATGAACTATAAAGAGGAAATAGATATTTGAAGTCTTTGGAAATTAACATTATTCATGGGGCACATCTGCCATATCCCTTTGCTCTAGGGCTGTGCTTTGTGGAGCAAATATTCTTTCTAGAACTAATTATATTGAATACATATATATGTAAATGGTTGGAAATAATTATCAGAAGCAGTAATAACCCCTTTAATCTCTACACCTATTTCACCCACCCAGCCCAGCCCTTGCACAATGGTGACCACCAGCTACTTCTCAGTGCCTGAGCCTAGTGCTGTTTTGTTCATTCGCCTTCATTTGTTTGGTTTAGGTTCCACATGGAAGTTAATTCCTGTGGTGTTTGGCATCCTCTGACTGGCTTATTTCTTTGAGCGTGAAACCTTCTGTGCCAAAGCTCTTTGTTGCAAATGGCCTGGGATGAGAGTAAAGCTTATAATTAATGATTTTTTTATCCCTTTCTATTTTAAGAGATAGTAAATACACTACCTGGAATAAGCATTTAATAGTATAAATTACTGTCAAATAACTGGTGTACTTGAGACCAATAAACTATTGTACACTATTTCCATAGAAAATGGAAGTAGCATATAGTCTCATTATTAGTGAATCAGTTGAATTTTCTTTCCATGCTAAATAATTAAAAATTTAAATCATACTTGTTTTATCATTACAGAATGTATGGTGGTGCAGGAATACCACATGGTTTTATTCAGCAGATTGACAACAGCATTCATAAATTTCCTTAATTTTTTCTCTACTTTTATTAGTTTCAGTGCAAATATAGACAGTATGGATGCAAAAACATAAACAGCATTTTCAGGCTTCATATGTACAATTCAGTTTCTGAAGAATGCAGCTCAGATTAGTAGGACAACTTGTTTATCAGAATCCTCCCTAGGTAACATCTGAACATAACAGGACAAAACCATGTCGTGTGCATGTTCCTGAGATAATCATGGAGAATGGGGTTACTGTTATTCACACAGCCGTAGGTTCAATCTCCTGGAACTGGCCTTGAGCTCTGTATTAATTTGCTTATAATTTCCAAACCTCAGTGTATCACAGCGTGAGGATATTTCTCAGATAGCACCTACTGTGTGTGTCAAATGTAACTTCACGCCATATCTTTACTCCTGGTTCCTGTGTTGGAATCTCACTAGCGCCTACTGAGTCATGACTCTCATGACACAGGACTAGCAGTGCAACTAGTTGATGACTTTTACAGCTTTTTCTTATGAATGTGAAATCCTTCACTTTTGTTTAGACTTCACTTGCCAGAGCAAATCACACAGTGAATTAAATAGAGTATCCCACTACTCAGGGGTATGGATGACAGTCTTCACCGTTGATAGCAGGTATAGTTTTTTTACTGCTTGAATGATGTTATATTTCATACCTGGTGAGGTTTGCATTTGGGTTCTGTATCATGTATCCATGAGTCATGTTTTTCCTGGTTTTATTATAATGATGCACACAAGACAGCCATAAAATTTCAGAAACAAATTATAAGGATTGATTTCACAAAACACTGCAGGCTTGTCAGATGTGAATTCAAGTTGGTTCCATGTTCTCTTAATCTCCTTAAACCAGCCAGGTGGCCAGATGTTACTTAGGGCATGCACATCTCGTGCTGGCAGTTCAAACTCTCACAGAGAAGGATCTACAGTATTAGGTGGAACTATCGTACTACCACTTCACCCACATTATATTTTCCAAGTTACATGACTAATGCCAGTGTTAAGGAATATAGAAAACAATGCAAAAATTTAATCTATATAAGTTCCTTTTATTTATTCCACAAATAAAATACAGGCATCAACTATTTGTCAGTTATAAAACAGGAACTTTTATGGTATCTACTTTCAAAAATAGAAGCACACAGAAACATATGGTGCCATTCTATGAGTGGAAAAGTTTAAAGAGTAGAGTAAGATGACAAGGCAGTAATTGGTTTATATTGGAAGAATGGGGATGGATTTTCTATTATCATACCATTTCAGTAGAAATCTAAAGAAATTGAGGGAAGTAGCTACTGATACTTCTGCATTAAAATGTTCAAAGGAAATGAACTGGATTAAACTCTTAAGGTTGGAGCCTAGCTAAAATGTCCAAAGAAAAAAATTAGAAAAATACTGCAGGTTATAATGAAAGGCAAACTGATTCTTAAGCTTCCAATGAGAAGTTTAAGATCCAGAGTAATAGATAAAGTATTGGAGAAGAAAAATGTTGGACTGATACTACTCAACTTCATGACATACTATAAAGCTGTAGTAATCAGAACAAAGTGGTGTTTGGAAAAGGATAGACAAGTAGCTCAGTGTAAATGATAAGTAATGGACGTATACAAATATAGTGAATTGATCTTTGATAAAAGAGTAAAGTCAATACAATGAAGAAGATAGTCTTTTCAAAAAATGGTGGAGAAGCTTATGAACTTTCACACATAAGAAAAATAATCTAGACAGAACCTATGCACACTTTTCA
The DNA here is from genome assembly GCA_032199065.1 of Smutsia gigantea. Lineage (NCBI taxonomy): Eukaryota > Metazoa > Chordata > Mammalia > Pholidota > Manidae > Smutsia > Smutsia gigantea. The sequence continues at coordinate 11,814 of JAVSCE010021849.1, read as the reverse complement.
AACACTAATTAAAAATGGGTCACAGACTTAAATGTCAATCATGAAAACATAAAATTCCTAAATAAAACTTGCAGGAAAACCAAGCCAACCTTGATGTGCTAATGACTTAGATACAATACGAAAGGTTTGACCCATGAAAGAAATAATGAGAATTTTGGGCTTCGTTAACATTGAAAACTTCTGCTCTGTCAAAGGCTATGTCAAGTTAATAAGAATGCAAGCCACAGCAAAAGCTACAGCTGTTACCCAAAATATGTTAAATAACTCTTAAAATCAACAATAAGAAAACACACACTGTGATTTTAAAAACTGGCAAACATATTGACAGACACCATGCCCAAGAAGATATACAGTCGGCAAATGGGCAAGTGGAAAAGTGTTCCAGAATGCTTGTCATTACAAAAGTAGAACTGAGAAAAAAATAAGATGCCACCACACATCTATAAGAAAGTCCAAAATCCAGAACAATGATAATACAAAATGCAGTCCAGGGTGTGGAAAAACAGGAACTCTAATTCAGGGTCTGTAGGGATGCAAAATGTTACAGCCACTTTGAAAGAGAATTTGTCTTTTTTTTTTTGTCAAACTCTTACCAAGTAATATACCTATGACACTCGTTTGTATTTACCCAAAGGAGTTAAAAACTATTGCCCACAAAATATCCAACACAGATGTTTTCAGCAGCTTTATTCATAACTGCTAAAACCTGAAAGCAACCAAGATGTCTTTCAGTAGGCAAATAAATTAATAAGCCATGGTATGTCCAGACAATGGAATATTATTCTGCACTAAAAAGGAAATGAGTTATGAAACCATGAAAAGACAAGAGTGGGCTTAATTGCATATTACTAAGTGAGAGAAGCCAATCTGAAAAGACCACATACTCTTTTATTCCAAGTGTATGACACTCAAGAAAAGGTAACGCTATGGAGAAAGAGATTCGGGGAGTTGGGAGGGATGATAGGTAGAATACTGGAGATTTTTAAGGCAGTGAAACCTCTGTATTTTATTTATTACTGAAGTATAGTTCACATAGAATATTTTGTCGGTTTACGGAGTACAACATAGTGATTATACATTTATCTATATTTTTAAATGCTATCTGCAATAAGGGTCAGCAATCAAAGGCATTACAATATTATGTACTATATTCCCTACTGTATATACATTCCCTTGACTAATTTATATTATAATTGTAAATTTGCGCCTCTTTATCCCCTTCACCTATTTCATCCACCCACCCCACAGTGGTGGATACATGGCATTATACATTTGTATAAATCCACAGTATGTACAACAAGAAGAATGAGCCCTAAGCTAAACTGTAGACTTTGGGTGGTTATAATGTGTCAATGTAGCTTCATCAAATGTAGCAAATGTACACTGTGATGGGGATGTTGATAATAATTTAGGAAATGTACACTGAAAAACTATATGCATTTGATGAAAAAAATCGGAGACACAAACAAATCGAAAGATATCCCATATTCAAGAATTGGAAGAATTAATACTATCAAATCTCTGTCTTACACATAACAATCTAGAGTCAAGACAATCCCTCAAATTCCCATGGCATTTTTCACAGAGATAAAAATAAAACCTAAAATTTGCATGGAGCCACAAGAGACTTCCTATACTCAAAGCAAATTTAAGAAAGAAGAACAAAAATGAAGGCACCATGCTTTCTGGTATCAACATATACTACAAAGCTATAGTAATTAAAACAATATGACACCAGCATAAAAACAGACACAAGGATCAATGGAACAGAACAAAGAGTCCAGAGATAAACCCTCACATATATGACATAGGCGGTCAACTTATAACTGAGAAGTGTTCCTAGAATACTCAATGGGAAAAGGAAATTGTCTTCAATAAATTCTGCTGAGAAAAATTAATAACCCCATGTAGATGAATGAAACTTGACCCCTACATGATACAAGTCACAAGCTAAACTCAACATGGATTACTGATTTAAACATAATAAACAATAAAATCCCAAGGAGAAAATATTAGGGAACAACCTTCAGCTTTGTCAGTCCTTCCTAGACAGAACACCAAAAGCAGAAACATCAAAATCAAAAATAAATGTCTATCAAACTGAAAAGCTTATGCACAGAGCAGAGATAATCAGCAAGATTGAAAGACACCACGAGGAATGGGAGAGCATATCTGCAATCCATGCCCACCTAATATGGGGATAATATCTAAATGCATGAAGGACCAAAGCAGGTCAATGGCAAAAAGCAAATAAACTGATTACAAAACCAGCATAAGAATTGGATAGCCTTTTTTTTTCACAAAAATTACATATAAATGATAACCAGGAACATGAAAAGTTGCTTAATATCAGTAATCATTAGGAAAATGCAAACATAAACCCCACTGAGGGGTATCACCTTGCACCGGTTAGAATCCCTGTCATCGAAAAGGCACAAGGTAATGTTGGTAAACGTGAAGAATGAATCCCTGCTCTGGTTTGGGAATGTAAGTTGTTTAGATCACTGTGGAAAACAATGATAGTCCTCAAAATTCAAAATACAACAATATTATGATCCAGACATTCCAATTCTGGGTAGGCCTCTAAATCAAATGAAAACAGGCACACCCAGAAATATCAGTTCTCCATGTACAGTGCTGAGCTACTCAACCATGAAGATGTAAGATATAAAAACAGTCTAAGGTATAAAAACAACCTAAGATATAAGACAGAAAAACAATGTGTGTGTCAACAAGTGAATTCATGAAGAAATTGTATATACTATGCAGTGATATATATATATATGGTGACATCAACATACATATAGTATGTGTATTACCATATATAACATATGTATCATATATATGGCTATATATGTAATGGAACATCTGTAGGCCATGAGAAAGAACATCCAGCCCTTGGCAACAACCTGCCTGAACCTTGAGGACACTATTCTATGTGAAAAAATTCAGACAGAGTAACAGAAGTACAGTATGATATCGCTTGTATGTGGAATATGAAAAAGTTAGACTCATATAAACAGAATAGACTGCTGGTTACCAGGTGCTGCATAGAGGGGGAAACTCTCTGAGGCGGGTACATGTTACACTCCTCCAGTCACAAGATGAGCAAGTTCTTGAGACCTGATGTGCACCATGGTGATTATAGCTAATTATGCTTTATTTTATACTTGAAATATGCCGAGTAAATGTTATTTTTGGCAATTAAGTTAGGCGATATGGGTATTAACACCAAGAGGGTGATCATTTTATAATACATAAATTTATCAAATCAATATATGTACACCTTAAATTACCCAAGGTTGATGTAATTTTGTTTTGATAATCCGGAAAAAATGTGCAGCATGTGTTGCATCTAATACAGAAATATTAGTATCTCCAGTCAATTTGTTCTACAACAATGATATGATATATTATTGTTTAGCAAATTTCTTCTTTTTCTCTACTGACATACAACTCCTAGCTCACTAGGTCTAGGAAAGAGTTACAGGGAAGAAAGCAAGGAAGAAATCTGAATAAAGTTATTTAAATAGAAACATTTATTTGCTACTTTGCAATAATTTGTGGAATAAATTAGTAAAGATAATGTAACACTAAATGAAGAATATTTAATAATATAAATAACAATTTTTATTGTGATATACTTAATGCATAACATTGTACATAACTAGTACCTACAACTAAGGTATACACCGTAATGCTTTGATATATGCATATATTTGGAAGGATTACCGCTATGCATTTAGCTAACATATATCATCACATAGTTGCAATTTATTTTCCTGTAATGAAAAGTTTTAAAATCTACTCATTTAAGAACTTCCAAGTGGATACAGCATTTTAAAATATAGTCACCAAAATGTTTACTAAAGCCCCAGGATATATTTATCTTAAAACAAAAAATTATATCTTTAACCCCCTTCACTCATTTCACCTATGAATTTTCATGAATTTTAATGAATTTTAGTAAGTAATTATAAAGTTTAAAATATAATTGTACAGATATATAAAAAGATAAAAGTATTTTTCTACTTATATATGCGTATATAATAATGTATATCCTATATGTTATTGTATTATTACTTTAACAAATTTTTTAATTTTAGTGGAATGTAAATGGAAGAGGTGGGTCATTTTGATTCCTTAATGAGTGACTTTGGTGATTTTAATTGGTACCAGAGAGAGAGCACTACATTTGTAGATGTATGTGTTTATAAAACAAATACGTGTGAGAAGTGTACTTATTATCAGGGTTTAGGAAATAGCCATGGCTTTTCCACACTAGAAGATACAGAAACCTGATTTTTTTTCCAGATACATGAACCATAGATATCCTTTAAGCATTGAATAAAGATATAGAGAAAACACACAGATAAATTAGATTTTCTACTACTTTTTATGGAGTTACTTTTGAGCCTATTTTTCATTGCCCCAGAACATCTTTATTTGTAAGACCATATATTATCAGGTTAAGTGTGGGTGTAAGGATGGTGTAGAATATCGCAAGGAACATCCTGCCCTGGAGTATGGTATGACTTAGGTCTCATATATGTGAAAATACATGGCCCCTATTTTTCATTCAGATAAAGCATAAAGAAAATTAAAAGTATTGTCTCTGGGCCTTACCTACATAATAAGTGACATGCTGTATAAACACTAGCATGATCTGTTTGTAACTTGAAATATCACCTAGAATTAAATGTACAAAAACAAAAACAAAATTCAGTCAAAATCAAGTCAATATAAGAAAAATTTACTTTGGCCTGTTTTATAACCTTAAATAAATTTAATTATATTTTATTAATTATTTATATTTATACAGGGAATTATTGGTGCTTAATGATATTGTTTATATGTGGATAATTATTAACTGTTAACTGTATTATATATGCAAACTCAGCATGTATGATTTATCCCTCAATATAAGCAGATAAATACACAACACACACAGATACATATATATACACGCACTCATCAAAGTTGTGCAGGATATTAAAAGAATAATTCAGTTTTCTGACCACCAATAAATGGGAAGATTATGAAAAACATAAAAACTGAAAGTTGAAATACCATGTGACACAGTATTTTCACTCTGGTCAAGGGCCAAAGAAAGTAAAATAACCCATTTTAAAAGATATATACATTCCCATGTTTTCTGATTACTATTACTTTTGTATCATGACTCTATTTTATTTCTATCAGTACTTTATTGTTATTATGATGATTTTAAATATATTTTAAGCTATTATACTAGAGAGAGAAACAGAGGTAGAAAGAAAGAAAGAAGGTAATATTCAGGATGGAACAGAGTATAACTGAGTAAACCAAAGTGCCAATCCATGAGGTTCATCAAAGGTACATTGTGTGTCCCTGGCAGGGAAAATTGGTCTTTGAGGCTCTCTGAGGGAAAAAGAAACTCTGTTGAATGAACATTTGCTTGGCTTCCTCACACATACACTCACAAAGGGGTGCATGTGCCACAGTGAGGGAATGCTCCTTATTGTGAAATCAATCAGCAGCTTCCCACAGGCTCATTGTATACTGGCCATTTGATATGATAGTTAACCACTTCTTAGCCTTTTTGACTTTTTGAGTCACTGCATCATAAAGAATCCTTGCAATGTGATCTAACCTCTGCTCCATTCTGCTTTTTAGTTTAATGGAATAAAGCTTATAGTGTTTCATCAGGACATAACATGTATGATGGCCAATTCTGAATGGCTCCAGTAAGTCCCTGAAGTGGGGGCCACCATTCATGCACCCTCACAATTAGAAAAGTATGACTTCCATAGCAATTACCATCTCCTCTTTACTCAGCCAGCATACATGCCTCTCATGGTTATTCCTTCTTGTGGCACTGTGCACTCTGCACTTTGTCCCATTAGGTCAGGCTGGGTGCAAAACATCCATTCTACCCTCCGTTTCAACTGTACACACCTGCATGGGCTAAGCACCATTCATGTAAAATCCCATACTCCATAGTTCTTGAAGCCAGGGCAATGTGGCCAAGAAGTGAATTTCGGACAATAACAACAGAAGGGTACTGGGAGTTTAGACAGATACACTTATTCTTTCAACTTGACAGTCAGCATCTTCACAGGATGCTGAGCGGTCCTGCATTCTTCCAGGATGAGCTGTGCAGGAAACCCAGCTCAAGGATATAGGAACAGAAAGCAGTGAGCCTCCAGGAAATTTACTATTGATCATAACAATGAGGGAATATTAATGAAAAAATAGCTCACTAAACTGTTCTAAAAGCTGATTTGGGAAGGGAAAGGCAAGAGGTTGCTCCTTGGTAAAGTTTTGCTTTTCTCAGTATTTCTATTAAATCATTTTTTTTGGGGAAATGGACCTAACTCTAATTCCACCATGCCTTATTAAAAATGTATAATAATGACTTTTATGAAATAAACTAAATGTATTACAATATTCCATGTGCATATCATTACATTTACATTAAAAAATTAAATCTTATTATCACTGGTTGCTTCTTATGGTGATACTGAAGAATTTATGTTTGCATGGCATCATCTTCCTTACATCTTTGCCACACCCATAAAGAGTCTCCTTCACCATCTCTGACGTTCTGAGGTATCCCAAGCTCTGGTTTCCTGTAAACTTCTCCTCTACTGGAGACTTATTGCTCTGTTTAGACATTTCTTCCTTGACTCTCTTTTTGCTCAGACCTGGGTGCTCTGTCAGGTCCTCACATCTGATTGACAGCTGACATACCTGTGTGTGGATATGCCGTCTTTAGCCTGATGAGAAGCACACAGCCCTTCCTGACTCAGCCCTTGATGTACCCACAGAGTCTTCATCTCTCCCCCAGAGGCTGTGTCCATTCTCACCACACAGGCCAGGGTGTTGTCAATGAATCTTTTCATCTCTAGTACACAGGGCCCACTGGTGCCTCAGAAGCTTCACGAAACACCTTCCTTGGAGGATGCCCACCATTCAGGCATCTGCCTCAACATCACTTTTTAAAGAGTATCTGAGAAGCATGGGGTTTGGCCTCCATTCAGGAATTTTCATCAAAGTAGCTGCGAGTTTGAAGGGTGGAGTGGAAGAGATGGTTTGGGAGAGACAAGGAGAAGCGGGAAAGTACCTTCCCCCATGAAGTCCTGTTGCCTGTGTCTTTCCAGGGATGGAATAGCCATCTTTAAAAGGGTTAGATGGGGAGTTGGGAAGCCAGGGGATAGCTGCAGGAGAAAGTCGAGAGAAGATGAGAAAACACTTTTGTAGAGGGAGGTGGAGGCTCACGCAGACCAGGCATTCCTCAGGGTGCAGTAAATATTACCATGTCACAGAGAGAAGAGAATTGTTTTATATTTACTATGTAAAGTTAAACATGGATTTCGTCTTTTGTTATAAGAATAAAGCTCATTTTTCTTCTAGTTGAAGAAAATAAGAGTCCTCCTTCTCTGACCCTTTGCCCATCACTTCCACTCTGTTTAGCAAATGTTATTCCCAGATCTTCAGGACCCAAGGACATGGTGTCCACTAGAGGAACAGCTGATGGTCTGTCTTTTCCGACAGATAGACGGTCCAGAGAAGGCCGCTTGGTGGCTGTCTTGTGCTGGGCATTAAGGGTCTCCTGGGTGCTAGATGATCCAGGGAAGGCCACTTACTGGGCATTGAGAGTCTCCTGAGGGCCACTAATTCAATGAACATACCTACTTATCCCACAGAGCACACGCTACAGAGAGGCAGATAAAGAGGACTCACTTTACCTAAGTGATTCTCCTTATTTTCATTTTTGATAAATTCATGAATCAATTAACTGATTACCATAAAGACTTAATATGAACTTCAAAAGACACACACCCAGTTTACTTGCTTAACACATAATTTGTATGACAGCTAAACATGATTGAGCATTTTTGAATGTCAGGCAGTATTTTAAGTGTCTTGCATTCATTAGTACTTTACTGTTATTAAGTATCTATCATCAAAATCTGCAAAGAGCCCAAAGAGCTTTAACAACATACCCATGGTCTCTGGCATAACCACCCTTCACATCCTGAGGTCCTGCTCTCAGAAATCATATTCTAACGTAACATCGTTTTCCACACAAACATTCAACTATTTCACCCAAAACAGGAATCCATTTAGCAGCATATTGTTCTTTTAGAAGGGGAAAGAATGGCCAAGCCACATAGTTCTGTGTTTGTGTGAGGTGTCCAGTCTTACTTTTAAAACTGCCTTTTCCTATGTGCACACTCTTTAAATCGGACAACTGAGTTCACATCTGAGTGAAGGTGGATCATGAAGTTTGTCCCAATTACCTTCAATCCATAGAAAAAAATTATAATATTGAACCTACCTCAGTGAGAACGTGAAAGTAAAATATTAAGCAAAATTAAGTCACGAGTAGTTAGTGAAAGATATTTTATGTTCATTATATTGTTATAGCTTTTAATGATGTTAAACTTATTTCAGTCTGAGTGAAGATTTAACTAATCCACTTAATGTGTCTTAAAGAGACTACAGGAATAAAATATTTAATGAAATCACCTGTGATCAAAGTATGACCACGTTTAGGGGAATGAACAAGGTGTAAAACAGAATAAAGTGCTTAGTTATTAAATATCCTGAAGTCTGGCAGTCAGGATGAAGGCAATTTCTTTGACTAACTTTTCTTCTGAAGTCTGTATCTGCAACTGAGAAAATATCACAGTACCCTTCCAAACTGGGGTTGTCCCATGTGGCCTGATCCTGTCTTCACTAATTCCTCTGTTCAGTTCATGAGAGACAGAACACTACGCTGAGTAAAATGCTAGGACGAAAAAAAAAGGAAAAGTTGTGAAAGATGGGAGTATGTTTAAGCAAAAATGAGAAAGGTAAAAAATTTAAAATAATTTATAAACGTTATTTTTTAAACTATTGTCTTACAGTCATTTTGTATTTTTTCACCAAGTCCTTGGAAGCACACAGAAATGAGTAATAAAACATATAGCTATATTAATAAATGTGTATTTGTAGTTTTTACTTTGCAAATTCAACAGCTTCTTTAAATATGCAAAATTTCTTGATTGAAAATTATTGTGGATATATACTCATTTTCCTGTGAAATATAAGAAATATACTGTTTACACTCAAATCCTCAGTTGTGTAGCCTATTTTCTGTTTTTGTGCAAAAAGTGCATATTAAGAAAAAATGTTTCTGATTTACAATGGCACGATTGCAAAATCAAATTGGAATATTTTGTTATTGTGCATTTTTAAAAAAAACAATGATACTTATAATTCAAGCCCAATGGGAGTGATGGAATATACATATTACATAAATAACCACTTAATGAAAAAAGATAATTGAGAACTGAATGGAAACAGATTCATCAGAAAAATGCATTAATACCAAGTGAGCTAATATATAATTTTATTTAAATTAATCCTCTTACTGTCATATGTTTTTCACAAGTGAACCACAAAGTTGTGTTTGCTTTGGAAGCAGCCACATGTCCTTTTTTAAAGATAAAAATAGTTCACAAGGAAAATACACACAGAGGCAGTGAGGTAATGCAAAAGTCCTTAGCATCATTTTTCATCAGCAGAATACAAACTGAAACAAAAATGTGTTCGAATACCCATGCTAGCACAGATAAAATGTAAAATATAGATATCATTCACAATTGTAGTCAGCTGGGAAAACTTGTATCCATGTGCTTTACTGATGGGATTATAGAATTGAATAACTATCAAGAAAACAGTTTGTTAAAAGCCATTAATCTACCAAAAGCAATACAATAGTATCATATAAGGAAACTAAACACAATTTTATTCACAATAGTTACAGCTGGAAAATAGCTCACGTGTCTGTTAACAAATTCAGACAAGAGAACACTAATGAACAGTAAAAGCAGACTGCTGATGAAAGTAAAATTGTGCGGGAATTTTTAGAAATATATTAAGATTTGCAATAAGGAAAAAAGACATATAAAGTGTCTACTAAATGTTTTAAATGGCGTAGAATTTTAGGGTGGATAAAACTAAAGTATACAGACAGAAATCAAAGCAGGCAGGGGTTGTGATTCACTGGAAAAGCGCATGGGGACGTTTCTGCCCAGGTCTGGTGTTTTGCTGGAGGGTGTAGACCACAAAAGATGTGTTATCAAAACTGGTGAAAGATATGATTCAGATGTAAGCATTCTGGTGTTTGTAAATTATACCTCAATTTTGAAAAATATCAATAAATACAGTTCAAAATTATTTGATGACTTAGTTAATTCTTTGAACAAACATTGTGAGGTGTGGTATGGAAACATTTTAATAAGGACTTGTGATCAACAGACTTTTAAAAATCCACAATTTATTTCTGATGGCAATGTAATAGACAATCCCAATGTATGCATATCCATCTGTATTTCAAAGAAAAAGAGAAATAAAAGCTATAGATATAATGCAGTAATACCTTCTGTCTAGGAAAATCACACTCAGTCATTATTTGAGACAGGACATTGGCCCATAAACCTGGTCAGGGTTCCGTTGACCTCATTGTTCCTCAGACTGTAGATGAAGGGGTTTAACACAGGGGTGAAGCTAGTATAAAATGCTGACACAATCTTGCCATGGTTAGCTGCCCCATAGTATTTGGGTGTCATATAGGTAAAAATGGCAACTCCATAAAACTGTCCCACTACAGCCAAATGTGAGGAGCACATGGCAAAAGCCTTTTTTGCGGTCTTCTGCAGAACGGATCTGGAAAACAGCAGCGAGGATGAGAATATAGGATGTCAGGATGAGGGAAAGCGGGACCAGGAGCATTAACACACAGCAGGTGTACATGGCGTCCTCAAAGACAGATGTGTAGCCACAAGCCAAATGCACCAGAGCAGGTGCCTCACAGAAGAAATGCTCAATCTCCTGAGCCCTGCACAATGCAAGCTCAGGGTGGCAGCAGCCTGCATGAGCCCATTAGCTGCCCCCAGGAACCAGGACCCTCAGGGCATTCTCAGGCAAAACCGCCAGTGCATGAGAATGGTGTACCTCAGAAAGCCACATAGCAGTCGTAGGGCATCGCCACCAAGAGGAAGCACTCATCTCCTCCCAATGTGAGGAGGAAGAAGATCTGCACCCCACAGCCAGGCAGTGGGGGAGATGTACTTTCTCTCTCATGTAGTCAGCAGCCGTTTTGGGCACAATAGTTGAGACCAGCATCATGACAATGAGGGAGAGCTGGCTCAGCAGGACGTACACGGGCGTGTTCATCCGGTGGTAACTTTGAATCAGCAGTATCATGAATGCGTTGCCCATTAGGGAGGTGAAGGCAACTGTGAGCCATCACACAGAGAAACAGGCAGGCTCCTGAGTGGTTAGAGTCCTAGGAGGATGAAATCTGAGGCAGCCTACCTGGTTTCCATGGTTTCAAGTTGTAGTAACATTGTAAATGGAGAAGTAGATTCAGTTTTATAATTTACAGTCCTTTCTTTGATTTACATATTTCTTGACGATATGGGTTGGAAAATGATGAAACCTATTTTAAATACTTCATCTGCCATTTACAAAAAAATTAACTGGACATAAATTTCAATGTTGTAAACTTCATATTCAAGTTTGTCAACATAACCATCCCTGAACTTTACTACTGAATAATTTGCATAATAAATAATCTTGACGAATTTCAAGAATGTGGTTTTCCTTTGTATTACCTGACACCAACATGAATGAAGGAAATTATTCACATCATTTGTCATTTATATTTACACGTTCCTTGTATTATTCAGAGTTAATATTCTTAGATGCTGAATAACATCAATGTGTTTATTAAAAATGAATTATTTCATAATGAATCTTACAAATATATGACATATGAAA
>JAVSCE010021848.1:0-17056 GCA_032199065.1 Smutsia gigantea | reverse complement strand
CAGAAATCTCCTCCCAACACTATATTTATCTACGAAAACACAGAAAATACATCTATTCCTAAAGAGAGACGAGAATACACAGGAAAGCGCACAGCGTGCAGCTACACCCGAGAGGACTCGGCACCCCAAGAGGCGGTCTTAAAGAGCCCAGCTGACATACGTGGCAACTATCAGTGACCAAATTATACAGCCATAAAAAGACAGAGGAATATGGTTCAGACCAAAATCAACCAGACAACCCCAGAGAGGGAGTCTGAAGGGATGGAATGCACAGCCTCCCTGAAAAAGAATTCAGAATAAAAGTCATAACCATGCTGATGGACCTACAGAGAAATGTGCAAGAGCTGAGGGAGGAAATGAGGGAACTGAGGAACATTGCAGAAATGAACAAGCGATCATGAGGCTGTGGCAGAATGGATGAGATGCAAGAGACTGTTAATGGAATGAAAACTGAGAACAGGTACCAGAGCAGCTGAGGCAGAGAGAGATAAAAGGATTTCTAGGAATGAAAGAATATTAAAAGAACTGTGTGACCAATCCAAACGGAACAATATTCGCATTATAGGAGTACCAGAGGAAGAAGAGAGAGAGAAAGGGATAGAAAGTGTCTTTGAAGAAATAATTGCTGAAAACTTTCCCTCGCTGGGGAAGGAAGTAGTCTCGCAGTCCACCGAAGCTCATAGATCTCCCAACACAAGGGACCCAAGGAAGACAACACCAAGACACATAATAATTAAGATGGCAAAGATCAAAGATAAAGACAGGGTATTAAAGGCAGCTAGAGAGAGAAAAAAGATCACCTACAAAGGAAAACCCATCAGACTATCATCAGACTTCTCAACAGAAACCTTACAGGCCAGAAGAGAATGGCATGATATATTTAACGTTATGAAACAGAAGGGCCTCGAACCAAGAATATTGTATCCAGCACGATTATCATTTAAATATGATGGAGGGATTAAACAATTTCCAGACAAACGAAAGTTGAGAGAGTTTGCCTCTCATAAACCACCACTACAGGATATCTTAAATGGACTGCTCTAGATGGAAGCACACCTAAGGCTAAAAAGATGTCACCAGAGAAAATAAAATCATAGCAAAGAAAACAGACCATCCAAATACTAACTAAAGGCAAAGAATAAAACACCTATTATAGAAAGAATGGAGGAGGAGGAATAGGAAGGGAGAGAAATAAAGAAACATCAGACTGTGTTTACAATAACTTAACAAGAAAGTTAAGTTCGATTGTTAGATAGTAAGAGAAGCAACCCTTGAACCCTTGGTAACCACGAATCTAAAGCCAGCAATGGCAATAAGTACATATCTATCAATAATCACCCTAAATGTAAATGGACTGAATGCACCAATCAAAAGACACAGAGTAACAGAATGGATAAAAAAGCAAGACCCATCTATATGCTGCCTACAAGAAACTCACCTCAAATGCAAAGATATACACAGACTAAAAGTGAAGGGATGGAAAAAGATATTTCATGCAAACAACAAAGAGAAAAAAGCAGGTGTTGCAGTACTTGTATCAGACAAAATAGACTTCAAAACGAAGAAAGTAGCAAGAGATAAAGAAGGACATTACATAATGATAAAGGGGTCAGTCCAACAAGAAGATATAACCATTATAAATATATATGCACCCAACACAGGAGCGCCAGCATATGTGAGACAAATACTAACAGAATTAAAGGAGGAAATAGACAGCAATGCATTCATCTTAGGAGACTTCAACACACCACTCACTCCAGAGGACAGATCAACCAGACAGAAAATAAGTAAAGACACAGAGGCAATGAACAACACACTAGAACAGGTGGACCTAACAGACATCTACAGAACTCTACACCCAAAAGCAACAGGATACACATTCTTCTCAAGTGCACATGGAACATTTTCCAGAATAGACCACATACTAGGCCACAAAAAGAACCTCAGTAATTTCAAAAATATTGAAATCCTACCAACCAACTTCTCAGATCACCAAGGTATAAAACTAGAAATAAATTTTAGAAAGAAATCAAAAAGGCTCACAAATACATGGAGACTTAACAACACTCTCCTAATTAATCAATGGGTTAACGACCAAATCAAAACAGAAATCAAAGAATATATGGAGACTAATGACACAACAACACAAAGCCACAACTTCTGTGGGATGCAGCAAAGGCAGTTCTAAGAGGAAAGTATATTGCAATCCAGGCCTATTTAAAGAAGGAAGAACATTCCCAAATGAATAAAGACACAATTACTAAAATTAGAAAAAGAAGAACAAATGAGGCCCAAAGTCACCAGAAGGAGGGACATAATAAAGATTAGAGAAGAAATAAATAAAATTGAGAAGAATAAAACAATAGAAAAAATCAATAAAACCAAGAGCTGGTTCTTTGAAAAAATAAACAAAATAGATAAACCCCTAGCCAGACTCATTAAGAGAAAAAGAGAATCTACACACATAAACACAATCAGAAATGAGAAAGGAAAAATCACGACGGACCCCACAGAAATACAAAGAATCATAAGAGAATATTATGAGAATCTATATGCTAACAAGCTGGAAAACATAGAAGAAATGGACAACTTCTTAGAAAAATACAACCTTCCAAGACTGACCAAGCAAGAAACAGAAAAACTAAACAGACCAATCACCAGTGACGAAATCGAATTGGTAATCAAAAAACTACCCAAGAACAAAACCCCTGGGCCTGATGGATTCACCTCTGAATTCTACCAGACATATAGAGAAGAAATAACACCGATTCTCCTTAAAGTTTTCCAAAAAATAGAAGAGGAGGGAATACTTCCAAACTCATTCTATGAAGCCAGCATCACTCTAATACCAAAACCGGGCAAAGACCTCACCAAAAAAGAAAATTACAGACCAATATCCCTGATGAACGTAGATGCAAAAATACTCAACAAAATATTAGCAAACCGAATTCAAAAATACATCAAGAGGATCATACACCATGATCAAGTGGGATTCATCCCAGGGATGCAAGGATGGTACAACATTCGAAAATCCATCAACATCATCCACCACATCAACAAAAAGAAGAACAAAAACCACATGATCATCTCCATAGATGCTGAAAAAGCATTTGACAAAATTCAGCATCCATTCTGATTAAAACTCTCAACAAAATGGGTATAGACGGCAAGTACCTCAACATCATAAAGGCTATATATGACAAACCCACAGCTAACATCATACTTAACGGCGAGACGCTGAAAGCTTTTCATCTAAGATCGGGAACAAGACAGGGATGCCCACTCTCTCCACTGTTATTCAACATAGTACTGGAGGTCCTAGCCACAGCAATCAGACAAAACAAAGACATACAAGGCATCCAGATTGGTAAAGAAGAAGTCAAATTGTCACTATTTGCAGATGACATGATACTGTACATAAAAAACCCTAAAGACTCCATTCCAAAACTACTAGAACTAATATCTGAATTCAGCAAAGTTGCAGGATACAAAATTAACACACAGAAATCTGTTGCTTTCCTATACACTAATGATGAACTAACAGAAAGAGAAATCAGAAAAACAATTCCATTCACAATTGCATCAAAAAGAATAAAATACCTAGGAATAAACCTAACGAAGGAAGTGAAAGACCTGTACTCTGAAAACTACAAGACACTCCTAAGAGAAATTAAAGAGGACACTAACAAATGGAAATGCATCCCATGCTCTTGGCTAGGAAGAATAAATATTGTCAAAATGGCTATACTACCTAAAGCAATCTACAGATTCAATGCAATCCCTATCAAACTACCAACAGCTTTCTTCAATGAACTGGAACAAATAATTCTAAAATTCATATGGAACCACAAAAGACCCCGAATAGCCAAAGCAATCCTGAGAAGGAGGAATAAAACAGGGGGAATTACACTCCCTGACTTCAAGCTCTACTACAAAGCCACAGTAATCAAGACAATTTGGTATTGGCACAAAAACAGACCCACAGACCAGTGGAACAGAATAGAAAATCCAAACATTAACCCAAACATATACAGTCAATTAATATTTGATAAAAGTGCCTTGGATATACAATGGGGAGATGACAGCCTCTTCAGCAGCTGGTGTTGGAAAAACTGGACAGCTACATGTAAGAGAATGAAACTGGACTACTGTCTAGCCCCATACACAAAGGTAAACTCAAGGTGGATCAAAGACTTGAATGTAAGTCATGAAACCATAAAACTCTTAGAAAAAAACATAGGCAAAAATCTCTTGGACATAAACATGAGCAACTTCTTCATGAACATATCTCCCCGGGCAAGGGAAACAAAAGCAAAAATGAACAAGTGGGACTATATCAAGCTGAAAAGCTTCTGTACAGCAAAGGACACCATCAGTAGAACAAAAAGACATCCTACAGTATGGGAGAATATATTCATAAAAAACGTATCTGATAAAGGGTTGACATCCAAAATATATAAAGAACTCATGCACCTTAACAAACAGAAAGCAAATAATCCAATTAAGAAATGGGCAGAGGACATGAATAGACACTTCTCCAAAGAAGAAATTCAGATGGCCAACAGGCACATGAAAAGATGCTCCACATCGCTAATCATCAGAGAAATGCAGATTAAAACCACAATGAGATATCACCTCACACCAGTGAGGATGGCCAACATCCAAAACACAAACAACAACAAATGTTGGCGAGGATGTGGAGAAAAGGGAACCCTCCTACACTGCTGGTGGGACTGCAAATTAGTTCAACCATTGTGGAAAGCAGTATGGAGGTTCCTCATAAAACTCAAAATAGAAATACCATTTGACCCAGGAATTCCACTCCTAGGAATTTACCCTAAGAATGCAGCAGCCCAATTTGAAAAGGACAGATGCACCCCTATGTTTATTGCAGCACTATTTACAATAGCCAAGAAATGGAAGCAACCTAAGTGTCCATCAGTAGATGAATGGATAAAGAAGATGTGGTACATATACACAATGGAATATTATTCAGCCATAAGAAGAAAACAAATCCTACCATTTGCAACAACATGGATGGAGCTAGAGGGTATTATGCTCAGTGAAATAAGCCAAGCCGAAAAAGACAAGTATCTAATGATTTCACTCATATGTGGAGTATAAGAACAAAGAAAAAATACTGAAGGAACAAAACAGCAGCAGACTCACAGAACGCAAGAATGGACTAATAGTTACCAAAGGGAAAGGGACTGGGGAAAATGGTTGGCAAGGGAGGGATAAGAGGGAAAAAGGGGCATTACGATTAGCAGATATAATGTTGCGGGGGCACGGGGAGGGCAGTACAACTCAGAGAAGACAAGTAGTGATTCTATAGCATCTCACTACGCTGATGGACAGTGACTGTAATGGGATTGGTGGGGGGGACCTGATGAAGGGGTAGTTTAATAACTGTAATATTGCACATGTAATTGTAGATTAACGATAATAAAATAAATTATATTAAAAAAATAAAAATAAAAAATAAATGCCACCTGTAGGCACAACTCCCAAATTCACGTCTCCAGCCAGCTCTTTGCATGAATGTCAGAGCGTTATGTCCCGCTACCATCCTGACATTTCCACTTCGATGCCCAATAGGCTGCAGAGTCCGAAATGGGCACCCCTGCAGTGCAATTACGTTACCATGGTGTGTGACTTGGCAGTTGAACAGAGCCCTCTCCCCTTCCTGCCCGGACTTAAGACGTGCAGGCCACTGCAAGTGGAGCACATTCTGAATTTCAACATCACTCGCACCTCCCTGCCCGCAGCTGTGCCCAGCCACATGCGCCTCAGCGGTAGGCTCCAGGGCTGTTCCAGTTCAAAGAAGGCTGTGCTTCCTGCTGCTTGGCACTTGCTTCCTACCCATTTTCTAAGTGTGGCCCTGCCTCCTCCGGCCAGTTCCTGATGGCCTTTCAGTAAATTACTTTGCTGCCAAAGAAAACCAGGAACTCCAGCTGATACTATCTAGAAACTTGTACAAACCCCTCCCACCCTTAAAATTAGAGACATCCATGTCCCTACCATGCCCTAGCAGTGCTCTGGGGGACTACCAGAAGACCACCATGATCTCCTCGTCGCCAAACTGAAGGCCACCTGGGACAGCTTTGCTCTGACACCTGCTTTGTCTCTCTTGCCTGCCTTCCCATCCCCACCCACAGGGCTCCTTCTCTTCTCTTCCGTCCTCCCTCCTTTTGGGTCACTCTTCCACTGTCTGTCGGTAAATGTTGCCAGTCCTCAGGGCTCCAACCTGCCCCTCTGCCCTTCCCACCCCACACACTCACCAGGGCATCATTCACACTCCGGGTGTGAACCCCTCTGCCCCCCGACTCCTTGGATGAGCTCTGACCCTCTCCTGCTGGAAACCTCCACCTGCAAGTCCACGGACACCTGAACCCGGCACACGTCCCTGGAGTCGACCGCCTTCCTGCCCACAGTGCTTCTCTTCCTGCCTCCCTTACTCAGCTTGATGGCCCCAGCCTGCTCCCTGGTCACCTAGGCCAGGAACTCAGAAGCCACCACACAGCCCCCTTCTCCTCCTTAGATCAAGTCCACACCTCCCAGGCAACAGCCCCCTAAATGGCTTCCTGCCCCAGTCCTGACCCCCCTCCATTCCCTCCATAACAGCAGAGCCAGGGCAAGCTTTCCCCAGCTCAAACCTGACCATGCCTCTCCTCCCCAATGGTGTTTCAGCGGTTTCCCTGCCTATGAGAGCCAAGTTCCTTTCTAAGCTTGCTACATATAGTCTGGAGTCCAATCCGACCTGCTGCAATAGTACATCCAGGAGAAAAACCAGGAATTTTATAGTTATTGACCTCAGGCATAACTGAGCAAATGTGGGAAATGTTGATCTAGTCATTCCCAAACTGCCATGAGAACCATTTTGGAAAGCTGGTGAAAAATAAGACCCCCAGGCTCACCCTTGGAGAGTCCCTTTTAAGTGGATGTTTAATGGGGGAGATACTTCCAGAGGATTCTGCATAACCTGGGTGGGAACCACTAATCTACACACAGGACAAAGTACAGATGACTTGAGCATGGCTGTTAAAGCCCTTTGTGTTCCAGCCTCTGGTTGGCTCTCACCACTGTCCTCAACTGTCCAAAACCATGCTGTCTACAGTCCTCACACTCACCATGCTGTTTCAACTGAGTGACTACACATAATGACCCCTCTACTGGGCAGCACTGTGGGTCACCTGCTGGTGCCTCAGCTCAAATGAAGGCTCCAGAAGCTTCCCCACCCTCTCCTGGGTTAAATACTTCCTCTGTAACCCACAGGGCCTGCTTCACCACCGCCCCCAGCCTTTACTCAGCATAGCAATTATTCACATATCTGCTTCCATTTCCAGTCAGGGAAGCCAGAACGGTGGGGTGGGATTTTAGCCCTTTTAGGCCCCCATATTTAGCATATTGTCTGGTCCTGGGAAAATGACTCAGATGTCAGTCCCCTCCCCAACCCAAGGGCAGGTATTTGGCTAGGGACCCTGTGGAAAGACCAAATCCAGGGGCATGGGGGCGCTTGATCACTGTGCCACCACCTGGGTTCAAATGGCAATTCCAGTGCTGAGTCCAAGAGGGTCCCTTTACTTCTGAGCCCTCGGCCTCCTCTGTAAACAAGGTCTCCAGAGTCCTCATAGCTGTTATCACAGTGACTTAAAAAAAGGTGAAACCTCAGTGAACCTATTATCTCACTTAAAAGTGCCCTTGACCCTCCCTTAACGTAGAGAACTAGCGGCTGCCCCAGGGTAGGTTGGGGAATAGGCCAAATAGGTGCAGGGGATAGAAGTACAAACTCCCAATTATGAAGTCATGGAGATGAAAGTGCAGTATAAGGAATATAGTCAGTAATACTGCAGTGACTGTGTGGTGGCAGATGGTAATTGCGCTTTCTATGGTGAGCATTTCACTATGTGCATAACTGGTGAATAACTGTATTGTACACCTGAAATTAATAGAATATTGTATGTCAGCTACACTTCATTAAAAAAAATTTTCTTAAAAGCCAGTTTCTACTCTCAAAGAACCCACTAGGGATTGGAGATTTACAAATAATTATAACACAACATGGAAAGTATGACAGAAAGGAACACAGGGCGTAGTATGAGGAGCATGTAACCTATTCTCCATCATTAACATAAATTAGAGCAGCATAAAAGTGCCCTGACCCCTTAAGAAATGGCCTCCAGTGCTTAGAATTCCAAGCACTTGGTTCTTTGGAGACTGGAAACCGTGAGAGAGCAGAGGGTCTTGTTTGCCCTGAAGGCAGGAAGTTGAGGGTAGTACTAGGAACAGACACTCAAAAATTGTTAAGTGAATGGACAGCAAGCAGAGGGCCTTCCCTGTGCAGCTGCCTGCTCTCGGCCTACCTCTGCTTCAGGTGACTCCTGCCGTCAGCTCAGAGGCAGTCTGGCCACCTTGCTCATCTGTGGTGACAGGAGAGACAGGTCCTCCTCCACAGGGTGGTAGGAGCTGAGACAGTTCAGTGATTGCATCTGGCTGTTTCCTTCTTTGGGGTGAGAGTGAGGGGTCCCCTGTAATACAGCTCTGGAAGCTTCCAGGAGGCCTGCAAGTTCATGTTCTCACCTGTCCCCTCCAGCACAGAGGTCAGGGTACTGCCCGGGCCCACCCAGCACCACTAGAAATTTGTATGTCATTTAATTTTTGGTTTAATCATTTTCTATTTTAAAAACAAATATGGGTAGTCTTGGCTTGGCATGATGAAAAGTTCCTAGTGGTGATAGCGGCACAACAGTGTGAACATGCTTAATGCCACTCAAGTGCACACCTAGAAACGGTTAATACGGTCAATTCTGTTATGGGCATTTTATAATTTTTTTTTTAAATGAAGGTCCAGAGTGAATTATACAGCACACAATCATGAGGAGAAGGCTCCATCGGTAGCGACACGATACAAACTGTTGGCCAGAGGGGAGACCAGGGGGCAGAGAAGAGGGAAACAGGAAGGCTGGAGCTGGGACCTGGGGAAAGGCCCAAGGTGGGGTTGTGGGGAGCCTCAGGAAGAGAGACTCAAGTAAGACAAGGGTCAGAAAAAGGAAGGGCTCTCAGGAGGGAGCCGACATCCAGCGGTGGCTGCTGGGTGTGTCTTCTCAGGAACTGTGCTGGGGAGGGCCTCAGAGGATGTGCTGAGTGCCTTCTTCCCCCTCACAGCCCTTGGGCAGGTACAAGGCAAAGCAAACACAAGTGAGCAAACAAGACCCGAGCCCTTACTGGGGGCATCTAATCTCTCTATCTGTCCCCTACACCAGGACACCCTTAGAGGCCAGGCCCAACCCAAGCCCCACCCCACAGGCGCCAGCGCCCTTTTCTAGAAGAAAGCTAGGAGGGCCAAACTTAATCCAACCCCACTGCTGCAAGGCCGACCTAAGAATCCTGACAACGGCAGCTGGATCCAACAGGAAATCCTGTAGCTCTAAGCAAAATAAACACAGGGTCCAAACACTTCCCACCACCTCCCCGGCTCCCATCCCAGTGAGCCCTTTAGCACGTCCTCTAAGCCACAGCAGCAGTGACCCTCCTAAGCAGCCTCCCTGCTAGTCAAGCAGCCAGTGAGCCTGACATCAAAGTCAGACCGTCACTCTGCTCAAAACCCAGCAACTCCCCCCACTACTCAGACCCTGTGTAGGGAAGAATTAATCCTGGTCTTTGCCCTGAGCTACCGGGAGGTGACCTCTAGGCCCCAGGAATGTCCTGCCCGACAGGAATGTCTTTGGGCATTTCAGACAGCAGACAGTCTAACAATGTGACTTGTGATGGCGGCTTTGGGACACACGCCCTCTGGGGGAATTGGAGAGTAAAGGTCAGCCACGTGGGTGTTGTGATTTTAAGCCCCAAGAAACTCTGGACCCCAAAGGCTCAGGTGAGCTGCCCTGCTTGGCAAGTTACACACCAGGAGGTCTTGCGTCCAGGATTCCACTGAAAGGACAATCACAGGAAGCCCCTTCTGGACCCTCCCAGATTCTGCTGTGTCCATCCTTTGGTTGGTTCCTATTGTTCTAATAAAATTTTAATCTTAATCTGTTTCTGATTTCTGTGAGACATTCTGGCGAGTTACACACCAAGCATGGTCATGGGGACCCGGAACTCACAGCTGGTGTCTGAACGGGGACTGTGCCCTCTAACTGCACTTTGCCAAACTCTGTACTGCATTACCACCACCTCCATGCTCTGCCTGACCCTTACCAAGTAGACTGCATCCTCGAGTGGCAAGCGTGCTCCCAGCCTGGGCAATGGAGGGCCCCTCCCCAGGTACCTGGCAAGGTAACTCTCCCTTCTTTCAGGCCTTTTATTCAAAGGTCATCTCTGTGGTGAGGCCTCCTGCGGCCCCACCTGCTCCCACCCCCAAACACCTACCTCTTTTACCGCTTCACTTTTTCCTCTTTGAACACTATCATCATATCTGTCACACTAAACCTCATTCATCCTCTTTCTTCTCTGCCTCTCCACTAGAAGATAAGCCCCAAGGAGGGAGGGATTTTTGTGCTTTGTTCCCTCCTGTAGCCCCAGAACCCAAGACAGTTCCTGGCACATGCTGAGTGTGCAGTAAGTTTTTACTAAATGAATGACCTCTAGTATCCTTTAGAGAACAGGCCACCCTACTTCCACTCCTTCTCCCTAAAGGGCCAAGTCTACATGAACAGGAGACTGACCACACCTGGCTGAGACACTGCTGAGGGAAATAAGGAGTCAGTAAGACCCAAGATCCCCAAGAGAGCACCTGGCCCTCTGACCCAGCCTGGGTGAGGAGGCACGGATGCCAGTCCCAGGCCTGACGCCTCTTTGCTCTTTTGAGCTTGGCAGGCCCCTTCCTCGCCGGGCTAGAGCAGATGCACAGAACTCTCTTGCCCTGATCACAAGGGGGCATGTCCAGGGGTGAGAGGGAAAGCCAGGGAGAGAAATTCCTGCTGTTACAGAGGGGTGGAGGGAAGATAAGACCTTGCTAGGCAGGGGTGACTTTTATTTGAAGCCAATAAACACCCCATTTGGGGGTTCACTTGTAATCCATGACATTAAAAAAAAAGAGAAAGAGAGAAACCACAACTTCAAAGAGGCTGGGGAAGAAAGGGGAAGGATAAAGGGTCCTGGTCAGGCCACATACGGGAAGCGGAGCAGCAGCCCCTCGTGGGGCTCTAGGTTCAGGTGCTCCAGCTCAAGAGAGGTGCCCTCCTCACGGCCTGGGCCTGGCCAGGTGCTGAGTACCACATCAACCCTGGCCGGCAGGCTGGCGCTGGCAGGCAGGCTGGACACGCCCAACCTGGCAGGTCGGCTCACACCCCCAAAGTTGAGCACTACCAGGAACCGTTCGTTCTGGTCCCACTGGCGGATGTAGGAGAAGATGTCAGGCCCCGAGGTGAGGGCATGGAAGTCTCCGTGCAGCAGGGAGCGCTCCTTACCCCGCAGATCACTCAGGTGCCGGAACAAGGAAAGGACGGAGACAGGGTCTCCGTTCTGGCCCTGTAAATGGTGAAGACAGAGCAGGATGAGATGAAGGGTGCCCCTGGGTACTAACTCCTACAAGTCACCAGCCCACCTGGAACCCTCACCTTCACAGTCATGTTGGCGCTTACAGGTCCTGAGGTGTTAGGGAAGTTGGATTCATCCCAGAGCATGGCTGGGGCCTTTGCAGGCTGCAAAGCAGGGAAAATAGCACTTAAACGAGGCCTGAGCCCGCTCTTTCTAACTCCTCTGTCTGTTCCCAGCCCCATCCATGCAGAGCCTCAAAATCTGCACCTGCTACTAGACAAGCAAGCCACGCTCCCAGCCGAGGCTCCCTCACCTCTCCCGCTCTCTGCTCGGTTGTCTCATCAGGTTCTCTGTGGCCACTCAGTGTGAAATACCCCCCATCTCCTATTCTCTAGGTCCAACCCTGTTTTCCTTTGCATAAGCAGCACCTGGCATCTTTATTACATTTATTACCTAATTTCACCACCTCCAGCTCTTTTGTGCATGGCTGTATCCTTCGTGCAGGGCATGAAGGAATTACTCAATAAAACTATGTGAAATAAAAGGAATGACCAGTTCTATAAATATCAACTCAGGTGCCCACCTCCAGGCCTCTGGCTAAGGCTGAATGCCTTCACAGCCTTACCCTACCATAGCCCTGGCTGCCATGTGCTTCCTACTCATCTGGTTCCTCCACTAAGCTGTGAGTCCCCAGAGCGTGCAGAACCTAGCACAGTGCCCACTGTCCCTGCATAAGGGAGTGACAGCTACCACACTGAACACCTACCAGGTACCAGGCGTCACTGTTTACGATATGCCCTCATTTAATCCTTGCCACCATACAAGAAATGACGTATCACAGAAGAGATGACCGAGACCCAGGCAAGTGAAGCAACTTGCCAAGGCCACACAGCTACTGACTAGCTTGCTAACTAGGGCTCAAGCGCAGCTGCCCCCAAGGCTCACACCTGCCTGCTGCCATCCACAGAACCACAGTGATGGGTGATTACAGCCTCCCCTACTGTGCTGGGAGGCAGCAAGTGGTACCTGTCCAGGCAGGGTAGCTGCCTCCAGGCCAATCTCGTCCCCATAGCTGAAAACCGGGGTCCCTGGCAGGGTGAAAAGCAGCAGCTGGTAGAGTCGAAGGAGCTCAGCCGGCACAAAGGAAGTCAGAAGTCCTGCTTGAGACAACTGCAGGAGTAGAGGCAGGAGTAGTTAGCCCCAGAGTCCCCCTCTGCTTCCATCTCCCAACACTTTTTCCTCTAAGAGGCCTCCCACCCCCTCTCCCACCACTGTGGTACTCACACTCCAGCTGCACCAGTGACTGCCAGTGGTGTTCAAATACTGGGTGACCAGCACTTCTGTATGCTTCCCAGTAAAACTGGAGTTTGACAGGTATGAGCTAGTCAACAACAGGTCCTTGGTGGATTCCAGTAGGTACAGGATCTGCTGAAGGTCTGAGGACTCAGTACCTGCAATTAAGAGCCTGCAGAGAGCAGAGCAGGGGTTAACGTTGGTAAAGGATAAGAAAGGAAGAATGGAGGTGGAGAACATTCTTCAGACTAGGAACCAACCCCTTCCTTAGGCCTAGCACTCTGAGGGGTTCCCATGATGGGGCTGGGATAGGGGGGCTGGTACCCACTTATCTTCACTGAAGCTCTTGGTGATGTTCTGCCATTCAGGCAAGAGTGAAGACGCATCCTAAAAGGAAAAAAGCAGAGTCAAGAAGCAGGGAACACTACCATGCCCTGGAGAGTCCCTCTATTCTCACTCAAGCTCTGCATCTCACATGGAAAGGAAACTCACCTTCAGGTTCTCCATGTCCCGAACCTGGAACCCATCTATGGCAGCCTGTAGCCAAAAGTTCAGAGCATTCTATGGGGCAGGGGGCAAAAGAACATAGGAAAGATTATCAATACTCTGATGCAAAGGCTCAGAAAATTCCAAACCACACTAAACCTTGTCTACCACGTGCTTCCCCATGACCTTGGGAGCCACTTGTCTTGAATGGCCTCACTTTCCCACCTCTATCATAAAGGTTTAGCCTTTGCAAACAGTGAATCTGTGGCATCTTACTACACCCAAGGACAGTGACTGCATTGGGGTATGGGTGAGGACTTGATAATTTGGGTAAATGTAGTAATCACATTGTTTTTTCATGTGAAACCTTCATAAGAATGTATATCAATAATACCTTAATAAAATAAAAATTAAAAAAAGGTTTAGCCTTTGGTCCCCTCCCACTCTAACACATCATTGATTCTCTTAGTGCCACAACATTTCACATCTCTACTCTTGCCCATGGCAAATCACACAGCTTCACTTGACACCTACAGAAAAGGCCCAAGAGAAAAAAAGTATGTTCATAAACAGAATTTCATTTAACCCTTAGCATGTATGGAATGCTAGTATACTCATTTTAGAGATGTGGAAAACAGTCTCAGAGAAGCAAGGAGGCATGCCCAAGATCACAATCAGAGAGCAGCAGAGAGACAAGATCCCAAGACAGTGTACCTACTCCTATCCCAGTGTTCTAAGGCCTGGGTAGGGTGTGAGTAAGAGAGCCAGTCAGAACAAGGCCAAGGATGAAAGAGTGAAGTTCAAAGCACAGCCCCAGGGCAGGGTAGGTGAAGACTTGAAAAGAAGAGCCAGCTCTGCAGACAGGTCCTGGCTTGAAGCCCTGACATTCATGGGCACCTAACATGGAACCCCACTCCCAGGGCCTCTGTGCTCCCTTTTCTCTCACTCCATGTGCTCTCTTATTTCATCTTTGTTTTCATCTGAAGCTTCCAATCCTTGTGCCATACCATCAGAAAACGTTCCCTTATTTGTAACTTTTAAATGGTCTCCCAATGATTAGCAAAGGCTGACCTGGATGCCCCCAAGGGTCCTATGGAAATGCTGGGAAATTCTACCTCAGAATCCTGGCTGCCAGCAGGGCCAGTGTCCTAGAGCCCAGGCCACACTAGGAGCCCCAGTGACCTTCAGTGCCCTGACCCCAGCTTGGTGTATAGTTTGAGCACATACCTTCACTCAGAAAAGCAGATCAGAGAAGTAAGAGTACTCAGGACCTCAGATCCCATGAAGGCCCTCTGAACCTTAGCATCCCCATTTACAGACAGGCACAATAAGAGGGACCTTGTGTAGTTATATAGGGGATTAGAAAATGTTTATGAAATACTTGGCATAGTCCCAGACACATAAGACCCCATTGCTTACAATTTCAGACTGGGCTCCACTCCAAAACACATCAAACAAGAACTGGGAACCAGACAGGATGGGACTCCCACAGAGAAAGGGCTTCCTCTCCCAAAAGGACAAGAAATCAAACTCAGACTGACATCTGAGAAATTCCCTCTCCCGCACTGTTACCATCAGAATCAAGGAAATAAGAAAAATGAATCAGAAAAGGAACAAGGAAAAACAGGGGTGCACTCTGGCCTAGCCTGCTTGTGGGAAGAGCAAGTCTGCTGGGCTCAAGAGGAGCCAGGGGCCCCTCCGCGGGAGCCATTCATTCTGGGTTTACAGGGCTTGTCACTCAGGACAGGCTTGGCCCCAACCTGCAGCTCTACCTGCCACGGGCACCCACACACTCACCTTCATCATGGAGTCCACAGCGCCAATCTCAGTGGGGAAGAACCAGGAGTTTTGGCTCCTGTAGTTGGGAGTGAGGTCCAGAATGACACGGATGCCTAGAACACAGAGGAACAGGCACAAGTGAGAAAGAAAATCTCACAAGGGAGAAGAGGAAATCAACTGACACAAGCCTGTAAAGTATTTCCTACATAATGATACAAAATCTTAGATTCAAACTCTGGCAAAAGTCATTCCACTGAAACAGATGTGAGGGAAGGTGAGCTCAAGATCTTTCTTACAGGGCACAAGGAGTGTGGTACAGTACTAAAGGTTGAGAGGTATGGGCCCCTGAGCTGCCCAACCACAAAGTGAACCCTTTTAAAGTAAGACAAGATTTTGTTTGGATTTTTTTTTTCAAAAGGATCCACTCTTTCACAGGTTTAAAAACCACGTATTTAGTAGAAACCTATGATCTACAAGAGGTTAAATGATTGTACATCCAAATAGAAAGTCTCTGAACTGCCTGACAAATCCACTTTAGAATGGAGCCTAATCTCCCGGGACCTGCCCTAGGAAAACTCAGCCAGCCAAGAGTAAACCTAAGATGAGATCCTGTCTTTTCTCTGGCCAGAAGGCCAAGCCCTTCCTAGCTGCCTCCTTGCCAACTCTAGGACACCCACTCTTTTTCTTAGCCGATTGAAGGAGACTGTCAAAATCTTCCTTAGAGCCCAAAGCGGGGTCGATCTGTTCCAAGTTGGTCCCAGTGACATCATCCTTCTGGTTCTTGTGAATTGGGCCCAGCACAATGCCCTTCACCTTCAGGGTGCTCAGGTAATCGAGATGCTTCTTCAGGCCTGAAATGAGGAAGCAGGGTTAAAGTGAGACCCCCCTAAGAAACCCCCATCTCCCTAATCTCCCTTCCCCGGGACACTGTGAAGGGTGAGTCTGGATCATGGGACTCGTTAGTGCTGACGTAAGGAGCCAGGCACATTGCTTCAGAAACCGGCTGCGACTGGCTCCTGGGACCGCGGGGGCGGGGGATGCTGAGTCAGCTGCCCTCGTGAAAGCGGGAGAGGGCCGGTTTTCTTCCAAGAAAGGAACTACGTCCCAGGGTGCGGCCCCCGGTACCTAATGGGTCAATCTGGGGACGGGGTCGCAGCCTGAGACCAGTTAAGCCAGGGGGGCGCGGGGCGGGGGTGCACCGCTCTCACCCGCCAGGCTGCCAGCGTCGCGGCCCTGGAAGGCCTGCAGGTCGCCGATGCGGTAGAGGGCGCCCTTGTGCCACCATCTTTGCCCCGGCAGCTCGCGGCAGCGCGGCGCCCGCACGATGATGACCACGGCGCCCGCCAGCATGCCGAGCCAGCCGAGCCAGAAGAGCAGCAGTAGAGCCCAGCGGGTGCGCACCCAGCCGGGGCTGCCTGCCACTTTCAGCAGCTCCTCTTTAGACAGGCCCGTGAACTTAGCTGCGGCCGCCGCCTCCGCCTCGTCGTCGGCCACCTTGAGCTTCACCAGACCGTTCTTCTCGGCGCCGCCCGACACAACCACAGCCACCGCCGCCCCCGACGCCGCGTTCATCGGCTGCTTTTCGGGTTCCAACTCGTTCAGCTCCACTTCCTTCATGTCCACCTCAGTGTCCTGGCTCATGGTGCCTGCGAAACCGGCGACACGACGCAGCTTGCGGTCAGATGGTGGCTGTCGCCCTGCTCCAACCTTCCGGCCCCAGAACGGTCACCCGGCGTCCTGCGACTCCGCGTAGCTTCCGACTGTTTGCGGCGCAGCTAGCGCGCCCTTGGGGAATTGGCAGCGGAGCCCCGCCCCTGCCCGCCCCTTAAAGCGGAACCTCCCGGACGGCTCAGGACAGACAGCTCGTGTGCACCGCGGGTCAGGAACAATGTCGGTGGCACGCCCCCCACCCCAGCGTGACCTAGTTCCTCATTTTCAAACTTAAGTTCTTTTGAGCCGGACACTGCGAATGCTGAGCTCAGGGCCACCTTTAGGTGGCCAGCGTCTCTGATTTGTCCCA
>JAVSCE010021847.1:0-36275 GCA_032199065.1 Smutsia gigantea | reverse complement strand
TCCAACAAGAAGATATAAACATTATAAATATATATACAACCAACACAGGAGCGCCGGCATATGTGAAACAAATACTAACAGAATTAAAGGAGGAAATAGACAGCAATGCATTCATTTTAGGAGACTTCAACACACCACTCACTCTAAAGGACAGATCAACCAGACAGAAAATAAGTAAAGACACAGAGGCACTGAACAACACACTAGAACACATGGACCTAACAGACATCTACAGAACTCTACACCTAAAAGCAACAGGATACACATTCTTCTCAAGTGCACATGGAACATTTTCCAGAATAGACCACATTCTAGGCCACAAAAAGAACCTCAGTAATTTCAAAAATATTGAAATCCTACCAACCAACTTCTCAGATCACCAAGGTACAAAACTAGAAATAAATTTTAGAAAGAAATCAAAAAGGCTCACAAATATATGGAGACTTAACAACACTCTCCTAATTAATCAATGGGTTAACGACCAAATCAAAACAGAAATCAAAGAATATATGGAGACTAATGACAATAACAACACAAAGCCACAACCTCTGTGGGACGCAGCAAAGGCAGTTCTAAGAGGAAAGTATATTGCAATCCAGGCCTATTTAAAGAAGGAAGAACATTCCCAAATGAATAGTCCAAAGACACAATTACTGAAATTGGAAAAAGAAGAACAAATGAGGCCCAAAGTCACCAGAAGGAGGGACATAATAAAATTAGAGAAGAAATAAATAAAATTGAGAAGAATAAAACAATAGAAAAATCAATAAAACCAAGAGCTGGTTCTTTGAAAAAATAAACAAAATAGATAAACCCCTAGCCAGACTCATTAAGAGAAAAAGAGAATCTACACACATAAACACAATCAGAAATGAGAAAGGAAAAATCACGACGGACCCCACAGAAATACAAAGAATCATAAGAGGATATTATGAGACTCTATATGCTAACAAGCTGGAAAACATAGAAGAAATGGACAACTTCTTAGAAAAATACAACCTTCCAAGACTGACCAAGCAAGAAACAGAAAAACTAAACAGACCAATCACCAGTGACGAAATCGAATTGGTAATCAAAAAACTACCCAAGAACAAACCCCTGGGCCTGATGGATTCACCTCTGAATTCTACCAGACATATATAGAGAAGAAATAACACCGATTCTCCTTAAAGTTTTCCAAAAAATAGAAGAGGAGGGAATACTTCCAAACTCATTCTATGAAGCCAGCATCACTCTAATACCAAAACCGGGCAAAGACCTCACCAAAAAAGAAAATTACAGACCAATATCCTGATGAACGTAGATGCAAAAATACTCAACAAAATATTAGCAAACCGAATTCAAAAATACATAAAGAGGATCATACACCATGATCAAGTGGGATTCATCCCAGGGATGCAAGGATGGTACAACATTCGAAAATCCATCAACATCATCCACCACATCAACAAAAGAAGAACAAAAACCACATGATCATCTCCATAGATGCTGAAAAAGCATTTGACAAAATTCAGCATCCATTCTGATTAAAACTCTCAACAAAATGGGTATAGACGGCAAGTACCTCAACATCATAAAGGCTATATATGACAAACCCACAGCTAACATCATACTTAACGGCGAGACGCTGAAAGCTTTTCATCTAAGATCGGGAACAAGACAAGGATGCCCACTCTCTCCACTGTTATTCAACATAGTACTGGAGGTCCTAGCCACAGCAATCAGACAAAACAAAGAACATACAAGGCATCCAGATTGGTAAAGAAGTCAAATTGTCACTATTTGCAGATGACATGATACTGTACATAAAAAACCCTAAAGACTCCACTCCAAAACTACTAGAACTAATATCTGAATTCAGCAAAGTTGCAGGATACAAAATTAACACACAGAAATCTGTTGCTTTCCTATACACTAATGATGAACTAACAGAAAGAGAAATCAGAAAAACAATTCCATTCACAATTGCATCAAAAGAATAAAATACCTAGGAATAAACCTAACGAAGGAAGTGAAAGACCTGTACTCTGAAAACTACAAGACACTCCTAAGAGAAATTAAAGAGGACACTATCAAATGGAAATGCATCCCATGCTCTTGGCTAGGAAGAATCAATATTGTCAAAATGGCTATACTACCTAAAGCAATCTACAGATTCAACGCAATCCCTATCAAACTACCAACAGCTTTCTTCAATGAACTGGAACAAATAATTCTAAAATTCATATGGAACCACAAAAGACCCCGAACAGCCAAAGCGATCCTGAGAAGGAGGAATAAAACAGGGGGAATTACACTCCCTGACTTCAAGCTCTACTACAAAGCCACAGTAATCAAGACAATTTGGTATTGGCACAAAAACAGACCCACAGACCAGTGGAACAGAATAGAAAATCCAAACATTAACCCAAACATATACAGTCAATTAATATTTGATAAAAGTGCCTTGGATATACAATGGGGAGATGACAGCCTCTTCAGCAGCTGGTGTTGGAAAAACTGGACAGCTACATGTAAGAGAATGAAACTGGACTACTGTCTAGCCCCATACACAAAGGTAAACTCAAGGTGGATCAAAGACCTGAATGTAAGTCATGAAACCATAAAACTCTTAGAAAAAAACATAGGCAAAAATCTCTTGGACATAAACATGAGCAACTTCTTCATGAACATATCTCCCCGGGCAAGGGAAACAAAAGCAAAAATGAACAAGTGGGACTATATCAAGCTGAAAAGCTTCTGTACAGCAAAGGACACCATCAGTAGAACAAAAAGACATCCTACAGTATGGGAGAATATATTCATAAAAAACGTATCTGATAAAGGGTTGACATCCAAAATATATAAAGAACTCATGCACCTTAACAAACAGAAAGCAAATAATCCAATTAAGAAATGGGCAGAGGACATGAATAGACACTTCTCCAAAGAACAAATTCAGATGGCCAACAGGCACATGAAAAGATGCTCCACATCGCTAATCATCAGAGAAATGCAGATTAAAACCACAATGAGATAACACCTCACACCGGTGAGGATGGCCAACATCCAAAACACAAACAACAACAAATGTTGGCGAGGATGTGGAGAAAAGGGAACCCTCCTACACTGCTGGTGGGACTGCAAATTAGTTCAACCATTGTGGAAAGCAGTATGGAGGTTCCTCAAAAAACTCAAAATAGAAATACCATTTGACCCAGGAATTCCACTCCTAGGAATTTACCCTAAGAATGCAGCAGCCCAATTTGAAAAGGACAGATGCACCCCTATGTTTATTGCAGCACTATTTACAATAGCCAAGAAATGGAAGCAACCTAAGTGTCCATCAGTAGATGAATGGATAAAGAAGATGTGGTACATATACACAATGGAATATTATTCAGCCATAAGAAGAAAACAAATCCTACCATTTGCAACAACATGGATGGAGCTAGAGGGTATTATGCTCAGTGAAATAAGCCAAGCCGAAAAAGACAAGTATCAAATGATTTCACTCATATGTGGAGTATAAAACAAAGAAAAAAACTGAAGGAACAAAACAGCAGCAGACTCACAGAACCCAAGAACGGACTAATAGTTACCAAAGGGAAAGGGACTGGGGAAAATGGGTGGGAAGGGAGGGATAAGAGGGAAAAAGGGGCATTACGACTAGCAGATGTAATGTTGGGGGGGCACGGGGAGGGCAGTACAACTCAGAGAAGACAAGTAGTGATTCTATAGCATCTCACTACGCTGATGGACAGTGACTGTAATGGGTTTGGTGGGGGGAACCTGATGAAGGGGTAGTTTAATAATCGTAATATTGCACATGTAATTGTAAATTAATGATAATAAAATAAATTATATTAAAAAAAATAAAAAAATAAAAAAAAATTAACATTTAAGTGGAGTTAAAATTTTAAACATTTTATCACAGAGAACAATAACATTAATACTTCTAAAATGCAAATTTTTAATAAGCAATGCTACAATATTTATATAGTCAGTAATTGAGTCACATGCATTTATTTGATAAGAAATTTGTTTTCTTCAAGAAATCAAAGATACATTACCCCTTTCAAGGCAGAGAAGAAAAAACTAGTGTCATTCTTTGAGGATCTATTCTCTCTCTAAAGTTCCTATTGAATACAAATTGTAAAATTGGTCACTGAAATGCTACATTTTTTCAATAAAAATATATTTGTCACTTTCTCCATAAAATTTATTTGCATTTAACAGATGTGATAATATCAGAAAATATATATTTCCACATTGTTGAAAAATTTTTTGACCTTTGATAGGACTCTTCACTCAGTGAAAGGATTCTTAATGTTATGTTTTTAAATCCAAAATTTCCCGAGTTGAAATGATTCATTTTCAAATCACTTTTATACACAGTAATTGACCACTCCTGTATTAGGTAAATATTATTTCTTTTTCACTAGTATTTGTACAATCAGAGAAGAAAACCCATTACATTGTGTGATTTCATTATAACCATTAAAATGTGTTTACATATGCATTTTCATATGCACAAAACATGAATAAATGACTCTTTTTAAACCTGAAATTTGATCAGATAGTATCCCTAAATAGTCACAAATTAAGTACTTAATCAAGGGAAATGTTGCTCATTGACTTACTTCAAGATCAAGAAACAGAGAAAAGAAACTGAAGGGGAAAATCTAATGTCTTTCATCTGTTGGTGAGACATAATGATTAAGCTGTTAAGGAAACCCTGTGGGCTCATCTCTAATATTTGGGAGGAAGTAATGGCATTTCAGAGACTCAGGCTGCCAGCATTTCAGGCTTGATGATACTCATTTGCATTTAAGATAATCCGATAGAAATTCCAACTTAATACACAACCTTTGATATTCTGCCATTTTGGCCCAATGGGTTTATCCTTATTTTTCACATTTGAATGAATCTATGCCTACATGTCTCTTGATAACTTGTTGTCACTGAAACCTGCCTGCTTAAATGTGATAAGCAGGAGAGAATTGAAATGCTAGACTTCAACAGAGCTTAAAGAAGTAAAGCTTTCAATGATTCACATATTCTCTTAATAAGGAGAGATATCAAGCTCTCTGAACTACCATGAAATACAGTGAGTGGTTTTCTGATCCCTTATACTTGCCTACAAGTAATAAAGCATAGGTCATCTTGTTCAAAATCACCTGTTCAAAGTCTTAAAGTTCCAGGTGAATGAAACTACAAAGTTGGGAAAAACAGATGCTTTGCTTACAAAGTCATCAGGATCTGAGAGACTGATTTTTATCCACACTCTTATCCTAAGGAATCTCCTTGAGGGAGAAAGAAAGGGAACACAGAGCCTCATAGCCGAGCTATCAAGCAGAATCTGAAGTATATTTATGGATATAATTTGCACAGATCACTTGGTGCTCTAACACCAGGCTCTTGATCACAGCATAAATCACACTTTAATTTTAACCTTTGCAGTTCATCAATAGATTCAATATCAAAAATAATTCAGGACTGACACTATTGGTTTACAGATAAGTTTAACAAGAATGGGGAGGCTTAGTGATGTATTAGTTGACTTGTCAACTGAGGCATAAAGATTCATGACTCTTAACCTCTGTTTCCATCACAAACTCAGAGCTATAAATAATGCAAGCAGCTAATCAGACATCGAAAAGATATATAGCATTATTGAAAATCAGTTATTTGTTCAAGCTTTAAAAAATATATCCTATGTAAAGCAATCCCGGAACATAATTCATAAAGGATCTAAGCTTATTCACAACACATATTCAGTATTTATTTTTAAAGTTTTATTAATTCCATAGAATAGCATTATTTCTTGAACAGTAACAGATTTTTAGACAGAATAATTTATCTTAAAGTTACATTATGATTTACACATAACATTAATTGCTAAGATTTAAAGTAAATTTCAAGGTAATACTTTGTAACGTCTTTTCTTTTTTAATACTTGGAAGTTAGCAAAAGGATTTCCAACAGATGGGAAAATGAAATAGAAGTTAATGGAAATTTAAGAGACTAATTGAAAATTACATGGACAAGTGTGTTGAGAATTTTTCCTCTGAACCTGTTTACTAGTTTCCTACAGACACAAAACAAAGTATCATAAACTGGGTAGCTTAAAGAACAGAAATGAACTGTCTCACAATTCTGGAGGCTACAAATCCTAGATTAAGGTGTCAACATCTTTAGTTCCATCTGAGGGCTGTGAGGAAAATCTGTTCCGAGCCTCTGGTTTTTGGTAACTTTAGGCATTCCTTGGCTTATGGAAGGCATCCTTCTTGTGTTTTTACACATCATATTTCCTCTGTAGATGTTTGTCTCTGTGTCCAAATTTCCCCTTTTCAAAAGGATACCAATCATATTGGATTAGGGTCCAACCTAAT
Organism: Smutsia gigantea; assembly: GCA_032199065.1. Taxonomy (NCBI): domain Eukaryota; kingdom Metazoa; phylum Chordata; class Mammalia; order Pholidota; family Manidae; genus Smutsia; species Smutsia gigantea. The sequence goes on along the minus strand of JAVSCE010021847.1, from coordinate 29,901 downwards.
GACCTCTTCATAACTTGACCTTTATAAAGAACCCATCTCCAAATAAGGTCATATTCTGAGGTGCTAGGTTGTAAGACTCCAACATGTTTTTGTGGGGGACACAATTTGACACATAAAAGACCCCAGCAGCCCACCAAATTCTTGAAATACTATGTTCAATATTTTAAGAATAATACAGCATTATGAAAATGAAATTGTGTACACAGTATTTTACATTATTTGCCAATAAATGACATTTTCCCAAATCTAGAAATATTACATAACACATTTGTTAACTATGTGATACTTTTATAATAATCATTTTTGATGTTAATATAATCAATAATTCTGAAAGAACATGCAAAATTAATCTCAAATTATAGCACATACAAGAATAATTCAAATATATTTTTAAATCGCCACTGTGTTGTTTTGTGCAACATAATTTTTAAATCAATTTTATACTACTTTCACTGACTTCTTGACAAATAACATGCAGATTTGTAATTAGAGTACTTCTTTCTTCAAGTCACATTACCATGCATGGTGGCGTTTTGGCATGTTGTTTGGGATAGGCAGTCTTCATCACAAGGAGATGCATTAAATACACTAAAACATGATCTGAAATGTTGAAATGCAAAATGCATGAAACTATGCACAGACAGGTTTACTGTTTATAGAACTCGTCCTGTTTTTGTTTTGTTTTGTTTCTAACACACAATTCAGAAGTTTTATTTTTTATAATAAATGTGTGTGCGGTATTTGTTGCTGTATACTTTATATTAAGAGTTTATTCCTATATTCCTGACCGGAGAGAATTTCCATTCTGACTAACATCAATGAAAACTTAGTCCTTCACTTAAAATTTTACACATCAGATGATTGGAAGAATTTTCCATATATCCTGGTTTCTGGTTCTTTCCTTGTTGAGCCTTGTATTCTTTCACTCAGTATTCTGATGTTGGACTCTGTAGGTCCTGCTCACACTGGAATATGGTTACTTCATTACATGGCATGATATCAGATCTATCTAAACAGGTACAGATTTTCTGTAATTTCATTCCTACAGCATGAAAATATGCAATAACTAAAATAAACACAAAAGGGACTCCAAACCATCTAAATATAGCTAACGAAACCTTAACTAAATGAGCTTCCAGTGCAAATTCTGTTAGATTGCACAAAAGAATGTAGCTTCTCCAACATCACCTAACAATAGGAAAAAAGTTGTAGAAGTGAACAGAAACAGAAAACCTAATGTGTGGTAATTAAAATACCCAGGTTTGCAATTTAAATTTATCTGTAATTACATTGCTAGAACTATTTCGAGGACATTAGAAGAAAGGTACAATTGAAGAAACTTGAAGCTTAAGTTTCATTTGTGTCACAGGAAATTTGCCACTGAAATCTGCAATCACTTCATTCTATATGTTGATAGCATTTATTTTTGGGTGGAAAACACTCTTTTGGAAAAACGAATTAAAAAAATTAATTTATCAATTACACACTAAATATATTTTTGTCAAGAAATTAAAGTAAAATTAGGAATAGTGACATTACTAGTCATGTGAAAACCAAAATACATAAATCTATTGAAAAAGAATAATCACAAACTTTAAAATTAATAGTAATTTAAAGGAGAATGTGCTGGCAGCTGATGATTTAACTCATAAAACTGCAGGAAATACATTGACATCTCCCCTGTTGAACATAACTTTCCACTTAGATCAAAGGATGTTCTACTAACTTCATTTTGCTAATTTTCTATTGCATTGTTTTTGTGCTTTTACAAAACTAAAGCCATAGCTGTGAAATGTTGCCTCTATTAGCATAAAAAGGAATTTACAAACCCTTCAGTGAGGCCAGTGTCATCTGCTTCCAGGAGAAAAATCAATTTATTCTAATGATTTCATCACTTGAGATAATTCATGTAATCAAAATAAATCTTTTGGATGTTGATTTGATCAAAAATGAAACATCTGATATTATTGTAAATGTTACTGAATATTAATTTAAAGATTCAACACAAAAGAAAACAAAGTTTAATGGAGTCATGATCAGGATAATGTTTTTATTGCATTATGAAACTATGTATCATAAAAAACATTAAATTGGTTGTAGTACATTCATAATTTATAATTGTTTCTAATAAAGACATGATTACCAATCAACAAATAGTCAAATAATTTTCAAAATTTAATAGTATGCTTAAGGGAGACAAAATATTTTGACTAGGTAAAAATTATGAAAAATTAGAGATTGAATTTTAAAAACATATATGAGAGGTCAGTATTCTGTTGAACTATTTGCTACTGATTTTCAAAATTTTACAAATATTTGAGGTGTTGACAAATCTCAAATAAAGGTAAGTCTGTAACAGCACTGGATATTTTCATAAATTTCTTAAATTTCATTGCAATTTGTTAAAAGTATGAAAATTTTTAAATAAATTATTAAATTTATGGTTCTTAAAAAACCTTAATCTTTTGTAGATTTTAGTGAAATGCAATTATTGGAAAAATAGTTTGCAAATGGGAAGACCTTGAGATTTATCCTACAGATCGGAGTCAAACTAAAGGTTATAGAACAGATAGTACACAAGGTTTGATTTTGAAAATCTATCATTCAACTCTGGAGTTTCTCAATATATATTGAAAGAATATTGAATAAAAGCCTCTCTTTTAATCTTTAAAGAATAAAAAGCCACTTTTTAATTAATGGTTTTCAACCAAAGGTTATTTTGTACCAGAAAGAACATTTGGCCTCTGGAGTTGTTTTTGACTGTGACTTGAGAATGCTACTGCCCTCTAGTGTGTAAAGGCTGAATGCACATCCTAAGACCCCCCCAAAATTGTATACTCTAAAATATCAGTTGTACCGAGGTTGAGAAACCCTGTTTTCATTGTATAAATATATCATATAAATACCATATAGATACCATTTATCATATGCTATATCTATACAAGAACTGAGTAAAATTAAGGCCTGTGACTTTGAACTATCTAGTGAACATTCAAAAGAATTGTACATAAAGATACCTTATTTGACAAATGTTATTCTATAGAATATTGTCAAATACAAGTTTTCCAAATATATAATGATAGTAGCCCTGAAAATACTTACACTGAAATATTTGCACATTAAATATTAAATGTATTACAAATTACATATAGAAATTAAAATGATAATTGTTGCCATTTTCACTGTATTTTCGTGGGCGTTAGTATATATGTCAGATTATTTCATTATGAAAAACACCAAACCTTGGAATCACAGAATCATAGAGTATGGACATGGGTAGTGCTCAATTTCACTTTTATCCAGAGATTTTATTAAAGGGAAGTGGCCTACAAAACGTGATATAGTTTCCCAAGTACCTTAGAGTTATGTCAAACCTAATTTCCTATATTTTATGACCATTCATGAATGTGCCTAAATTACCCTTCCAAAGTTAAGTTTCTGAAACCTAAGGTACAAACCAGAATTTCTAAACATTAGTTTATCCCAATTTACTGATTCAGCTTTTTCATCTGCTGCTTTGGAAGTAAATTTAAATACTTTAATTAAAAGCTGATTTCATTTCATTACTGGCCATCCCACTTTCACCATTATATAGGAATTTATATAATGCTGATGTGTTTGTTTTACTGATATGTTTACTTTATTGAAAGTTTATCCACCATAGACTTATTTTTAAAATCATCTTTAGAGTATACCATTATCATTCTTCAAAATAATTCATTCAAATTACATTTTATTTCACTTACATTTATCTTTACCCATGAAACCTGCATTGTCCATTGCAGTAGCCACCAATCACATGTGGCTTTTAAGCACTTGAAATGTGATTAGTACAAATTGAGTTGCACTGTAATTATAATACTCAAACCAGATTTCTAAGATAATAAAATATGATATCTCATTAGTAAATTTTTGCATTAATTACCTTCTGAAATAATATTTTACACATAGCAATATGTAATTAGAATAAATTGAACTGTTTTCTTTTACTTTCTTAAAATTACCAGTAGGAAATTTTAAATTACTTATGTGACTTTTAATATTTTTCTATTGAATAGTGATACACTAAACTATGAAGTCCTGCAAAGTAAGGATTAATGCCTCAGTCATCTTTGTATTTCCCACACCTAGCAGAGTAAATATCTAACTCACTCATGTGTTGAATGAATTAAATAGAAAATAATCTTGTGTAACGAAAGAACAATATAAAGTATGCATTACGACGAAAAACGTATCAATTTCCATGGGTTTGTTGAAACAGGTAAATACTGAAAATAAGTTAGAATGTAGATTCTTAAAAAATAGTTTTAAAATTTATAAGAATAAAAGTTGTTAAGGATATGTAACTTGCAAAGAAGAAAAAAGGAAAGCAATACAGTATGTACTTTAAGATACTTAAGTTAAAAAATATTTAAGTGACATCAAGACAAAAAGCAAATAATGGAAACTTTTTAAATTAATTGAATGTTATCCAGTGTCCTCAAGACGTCCTACCATATTTACTATATAAAGATGGGTACCTTTCTATTTTTCCTATCACCTAATCGATAATACAAATCATCTCTATTTTAAATTATGCCTCAATGAGCATCTTAAAATTTCTTAGCCAGCGTAGCATCTCTGAAGTCTACATCCACTCACTTGCAGCTGACTTCCAATCAAGAAATATAGAAGAAAATAAGACTCCCCATTGTCTTTCTCCCCTTCTCCTAGGCTTCAGCTCAGGCATTTCATTTGTGGGAATGGATCCCAGTTGCCTCAAGGTAAGGACTATCTGTAGGCAATACAATAAATTGAACCATATTGGATAAAGTCAGCATGCCATTAGCTTGCTTATTGCCTACAGAAATTGCAAGTTTTACAGAAAAAGAGATTTACATTTTAATTTGGAGTCTCTTGATCCCAAGGCACACATGCAGTTCCTGTCAAGAATCCTGGCTCTGCAAAGAGGTATTACTAAAAACAGCAGATCACAAGAGACAAGAATGTTTAAAATCTTGGTTCTACTGATATTCCTTGAGGAAGACTTGATAGAGCTAACTTAATCCATGAATAGGGGCTTCTAGTTTGTATACCTGTGAAGGGGTTTGACAGAGGAGAATAAAGTAAAATTTCAGTTTGTAATAATGTGCTATGCAATATCCAGTATGTAATCTAAATTAATCTTTAGGATAATCCTGTAATTAATATATTATTATCTCTTAGAAATAATCTGGCTGATCTTCATGCCTGATCATTCTGTTATTAAATCTGAAACTCATCCTCCTTTTTGCATCCCCATTTCTTTCAATAAAGATTGTTCTTGGGATAAAATAGATACTGTGTCTCAACCCCAAAGAAACATCTGTAACAGCATAAACATGTTTTTCAACAGTCCTGTGCTTGCTTTATTCCATCTTTTATCCATTGCAAATTGGACTGGCTTCCTGGGGACTCTCTCTTCTAGGAGATGCCAACTGACCTCTACATTTCTACTAAATGACTTTTCCACTGAAGAACTGGAAGCAATATTCCCACACCCCAAAACTCCTTGTAATATTATCATGCTTCACAGATAGGGTTTATTTGGCACAGACGTACCTACCTGGACTGCTTCTATTATTTAGTAATTTTGACCAAGACAAACTTTGACTGACTTTATCTCAGTAGTTTTTTTTTTTTTCATTTTTAGCAATTTATTAATCAATCCCCAAACAGATCAGATTAACCAAATAGAACAAATTTTGCTTAAAATAACAATTAAAATGTGATAAATACATAAAGACTGCACCTTAAGATAAATGAAATGCATAACGAATCAAAAAACTGGGTCACTAAGTGATATCGGGAAAATTGAGGCCACCACTTGTTCAGTGCTGGTAGTGGTACTGTCCGTGGCCGTCAAACCATGCAGCTTGGAGGTGTTTACCAGATGTCACACTGCCATTCTAGAGAACCTGTGGGTTTAATTGCAACAGATGCACATATTTTTTAACTATAATAAAACGATCTTTCTCTTTTGGTTTCTCTTAATCTTTTGTTTCATTGCTATGATGTGGAGCAAGTTACCCAATATCCATGAGTATTAGCTTTATTACTTCTAAAATAGGAATAATAATAATTTATAGAATCACTTGATAATATAAGAATGAACATGTAGATCCACAGTACTCTGTCAGTAATTGTTCCATTTCCCCATAAATATCAATTGTCACTTAGGTTCTCCACCTGACAATTCTCAATTGCTAATTAATATTCAGTCTTCACTTATACATAGCAGCACGTGCATCTGTTCATTAGATTACTTCCTCAGCCCAAAAGGAATATTTCAGTATGCGCATATGCTAACAAAAGGACATTTCTTAAAATATGAAGACCATACTTTCATATAATAACTCACATAAAATTCTGGTTAATATTTACCATACCCAACATAAAGCATGATATCCCCATCTTCAGTTATATTCAGTTAAAACATCTTCTTTACATACAGAGTTTAGGTTTCTAATTGTATAAAGTATTCAAAATACTTGACAAAACTAGATTAGTGATACTAGACAGGACAGCCATAGTATTTGCAAGTGTGGTTCTGATGTCAGAAAGAAGACCTGAATCCAAATCCTGTGTGAACCCTTTAGTAGCTCTGTGATACTGGCAAATTGCTTTATACCTTTAAGACTTAGTTTTCTCAACTGTAAAATGGAGTTAATTATATTAAAATCAAACCTATAATTTATGTATTGCTTATCATGTGTTAAATGCTTATTAATCCTCACAACAGTCTTAGTAGTACATTTTACCATTTCATTTTATTGATGAGTACCTAACAGATAGAGAGGTAAAATGCAAGGTCACAAAGCTCATTACTGGTAGAGCAGAAAATAGAGCATGTGCATCTGACTCTAAAGCCAGTCCAATTAACCACTCTGTTGATGTCTGTTGGCTTGGGTTGACTTGAGTGTAAAATGAAATCAAGCATATAAAGAGCTTAGCAGCATACTGTGTGGTACATGATAAAAAAGCAGGTAGTATAATAATACCAATCACAATTATATTATCATCATCAGTATAGGATTGTGTAAAGAGAAGAAGGAATCACAATGACAAGAGCATTGCTACAGGTTTGGAGGATGGGAACATAGCAGCAAGGAAAAGATGAATAGAAAGGCATTTTACTAGGTTTCATATAAATCATCTCTGAGTCTTTCTGCTGAACTATACTGGGTTGCAAACTATGGACTATGACCAACTTTCACCCTATCTAACACCCATATATTGTATTATTTTTAAGCCCAATCACCCCTCCCTACACTCAGCTCTGAAAAATGTACCTATACTTCCCCCTGCTATATACATACATCCACTTCAATTAGTCACAAAATATTTAATTGTATTTGCAAAGTCTGAAAACAATTTTAAAAACTGTACTACTCCCTTGGTTTTTCAGTGTCAATAACATTATCTTCGTAGTGGAATTCTTTCTACCAGACTAACAGTGAAATACGCTATTTACCTGAAAAAGAATTCTCAAAATGACATTTAAGTTATCCTGCAGATACAAGAAATCCCATACTTCATTAACTCACCGAAGAGAACATATAATCAGCTTCTGAATAAACAACTCCAATAATATTAAACAATTCCCTGGTTCATAATTCAGTGGAAGTACAATGGAACTATAACTCACATTTTAAAATCCCAGATTTCCTCCTACTTCTGCATAAAAGTGTTGCGTAAACCAACATCATTGTTGGTAAACAGCAAAGCCCGAGGCCCCTCGCTGTGAGTTCTAGTAGGAAGCTCATTATCACCACCACATATTTCAAAATCAGTACTTTTCATTTTTTCTTCTCTCAAGAAGTTTGACAATTTGGAATGTATTAAAGTCTTCTTAGCTTCTGTATGATGTTCTTTATTAATTTACTCTATAAGCAGTGGTTGGGCACTGTTATCAAGCCAATATCTGGGGACTAGAGCATTTTTGGTACATAGACAGTCTCAAAAATATGGGAAGAAATTTTCCATTACTTTAAATGTTATACAAAGAATCACAAAATTGTTTGACTTTACCTAAACTATCATCAAACCCTGGAAAGTTACTACTAAGGGGAGGTTTCCTACAGTGACATGTGTTTGTGTAATTTTGCACACTCTTCTACTTTGCAGGAAGAAGAATCATTACATTTATTTCTAGGAATGCATATTAGCAATGTGGATACATAAGAAAATAACTAGCAGGAACCTTGGCCCTTTGGTCAAGCGTTGCAGATATTTTAATATTATAACACACAGCAATAGCTCCAGCATGCTAGTAACAACTGATTAATTTTTGAAGAAAAATGGTGGTTATTCCCACAACAGCTTGAAGTACCTTACTGCAAACATATTACTCCACTATTAATATAACTCAATATATACAAGACAATATGATTAGTTAAATTTAGTTATTACCATCTTTTTTGGACAATTTCCTTTGACCAGACCACTTCTAGGCTAAGCACCAGTGTGTATACACAGCTGATCCTTGAACAACATGGGTTTGAACTGCACAAGACCTCTTATATGTGTCTTTTTTTCAATAAATATATTGGAAAAGTTTTTGGAGATTTGTGACAATTTGAAAAAACATGTTCTTTTATCTAGCTTACTGTTGTAAAATTACAATAGATAATACATATAACATACAACATATGTGTCAATCAACTGTTTATGTTATTGGTAAAACTTCTAGTCAAAGGTAGGCTATCAAACTTTTTGGGGAGTCAGAAGTTATATGTGGATTTTCATCTCCATAAGGGTTGGTGCCCCTAACCCCATGTTGTTTAAGGGTCAACACACCATATATATGTGTGTTGACCTATGTGTATATATTAATTGACTACTTTAGTTAAAATTAGCTGTGGTGTGATTGTAATAGAGTCATATTTTAAAAAGTAGTTACCATGTGTGTAAATACAAAATACCCCTTTTGAACATTTTGCAGTCATTTCCCTGCAGAATGAATGTGAAATCAGAGCACATGAATAAAACAAAATAGACCCCTTTCTAGACTATTGTCAACTTCTGAAACCTTCAGTCTAATTTTTTAAAAATATCCAGTACTGTTCTCAATATGACAGAATATGTCCATTCTAATTCATTATGTTATCTGTTCATGTATAGTAATACTAGTAAACCAGAACGTTTAAATGTCTTTTGTATAAAAATTAATGGCCTTAAGGATTATATCTCATTTATGAACAGTGCTGTTAAAATATAAAAGTATCTTGCCAAATGTTATGGAAATACATAAATAATCTTAATGGTATAAAAATGTTCACAGTTCCAATTCAGATTTTACTTTCTTCCACTATGAATCTTACAAATACTCCTTCCTTCTGCTTACTCTTTGCCTTCTCAGTAAGTTAACAGAATATAATTGAAAAGCTGTAGCACTGTCTCAAAAGTTCACCTAATCTATAGGTTTTCATGAAAAAGTAAATTGAAGATATTTTAAGTTGCTTCATTTAGAGAAAAGAAACATATGCTTTGTCACATGGCATAATTTTCACAGATCATATTAGATATGATTATTGGATGACAAATTTATTTCTATTTTAAATAGCACAAATTCACTGAGATAATTAGAGGAGGAAATTAAGATACTTCCTGCAATTCAACCTAAAGTTTAGTAAAGGAATGTGTCAAGTTTTTTTTTCAGCAAAAATAATGAAGGTAAAATGTATGTTTAGCTAAAACTGTGTTATATTTTGCAAGGTATGATGTTTTTCCTTGAACAAGAACCATAAATTATCTTTTATAAATATAGTATCCAATAAAATGAACTGTCATTCTTTTTCCCCATCATTAATTTGAAGGGAAAAAAGTGAAAATGATTAATGGTCTCCAAAACACCTTCTTTCTCAGTAAAGGTATATAAATCATTTTATGCTATTACTCCTAAATTATTGAATCTTTCGCTGGAATTTTTCTGAGTTTAAAAGAATCATCATCTCTTATTGAGTGATGTGGGGTTACCTATTTTAAACGTGTTCCCTACATCTTCTAGATCTCATTAATTAAATATTCCTCATCTTTAGTTGACAGTTAAACAGAAATGTAAAAAATAGAGTAGAAAACACTTTTCCTTAATTTTCTCATGGACAGTCTTTGTGTAAAAATTAGAGACCTCTGCTGTTGCCACATTGATTGTGGAACGTTTATTGTTCACTATGTATATAGTGTGATAGTTCTCAAATGTGGGGGTTGGGGAAGAGAAGGTAGAGAATTTCTCTCCAGAACCTCTGTGCTTATGCCCTTCTCCACGCAATGTATCTACCTCATAATGCCATCATCAAAATGGAGAAGCTACGGGTCATATATATTCTGATCAAGCTTCCCAGATGTCTTAAAAATGTTACCCACCAAATGTCTCTTGAGAAGCAGTAACCTTGATCATGAATTGTATGAGAAACAGTTACACAGGAAAACTGTTAACGAACTCTGACAGATATCGGTAGTGTCTTGGTCAAAATCTATGCTCTTACTTTGAAGAAAGTAGTGTGCCCAGGCTCTATATCTTGGAGGGCCATGTGAACGAGTCTTACAAATGCAATGCAAAGAAGTTGTGGGTATAGGCTTTGGGGAAAATGTTTGTATTCCTGATAAAAAGGGACAGATGCAGCCAGCACATATTTATGCTTTTGTTCCTTTATTCCTGTCTACTTTATGAAATACAGATGGGACATCCGGACATGAAATAGCCATCTTGTGATACACCCATGTGTGGTCAAAGAGAAAGAGGGGCTATCAAGCCAGCCCTGAAGTTTCCACTTCTGGATTGCTTTTTAAATAAGGAGAATAAAACCCTTATTTATTTAAAACCTTACTGGGTTTCTGTTACATCCTCCTAAATACAGTACTGAGTTATACACCAACAAAATATTTCGTATCCTTGAAGGATCACTCCATAATTACACTTTATCAAAATATGATCAAAAGAGTCTGTTCCTATTATAGTCCCTACTGTTCTGTTTTTTAATACCCATTTCTCATGTCAGCTGTGCTTTTATTCCTCTTAAGTGTTCCTTTGACAATTCTCTACAACTGAGAACTTGTACAATATTGTTAGGGGCAGAACTGAAGTGCACAGTAGTATTTGAGTCATGTCTACACCTGTAGTTAATATAGCAGAGTCCAATTAGCTCAGAAAATTCTTTGGCTCCTGAAGATTTCTCTTTGATTGAGGCAGAAATATGTTTGATTATCTATGATTTTTAATAGACATCAGCATGCTGGAAACACATATATTTGGACAACTTTTTGGTAGAAAAAGGAATATGCTGAATAATGGCTCCCCAAAGATGCCACACCCTAATCCCTGGCACCTGTGAAGCTTACTTGTTCAAGGGATTCCATAGGTGTGTTTAAGGATACTGAGATGGATAGGCTGGGCTGTCCAGGGGGGCACCGTGTAACCACAAATCCTCAATAAGTGGTAGGAAGGAGAAAGAAATTAGAGTGATGTGGCCATGAGCCAACAAATAGCAGCAGCTTCTAGAAGCTGGAAGAAGCAAGGATTGGATTCTCCTCTAGAGCTTTCAGAAGGAATAGCCCTTTCCAATACTTTGATTTTTGCCCAGTGAATCTGACTTATTTTGGACTTCTGACCTCCAGAACTGAAAGATAATACTTTCTGTTGTTTAAGCCACTAATCTGTTACAGTAGCAACAGGAAACTAATTTGGAGCCTGGATGGGGCTTTGGGGACATCCTACAGGAAAAACATTCTACCTTTGTATTATATACTGTTTTATAACTCAAAACAGTGCATATTTTTCCTGGATATAATTTTACTGACATGTGCTAGTGGGTAATAACAAAAACTATTTCCAAGCTATATAATATTCATTTCCTTATCCATACATATATTTATTGGTTCAAACAGTATTTATTTCATAAAGATAATTGTCTCCAAAGTGCACAGTACCGAAATAATTATTGCTTGAAAGACATATTGGGAAAATCCCTTATGAGTCTTAATATCATCTATCCTTAGTTTGTATCTATACACACACTCATACACACACATTCACCAAATTGTCTAAATTTTTTTTAAGTATTAGGCTTAAATTATAAACACACTTTTCACTACTATATATTTTGCTTGGACACTGCAATTGATTGATTAATATGAGGTGTATTTAAAATCATCTGAGCCCATTGTATGGTGCCTAACAAGAACTACCTTTACGTACACCAAGTTCTCAAGGCACATTGTTATGATAGCATACTCTCTCTGTCCTGAAAAACTGAAGCCACGTAGGCAGGCAGCTGACAGAAAAATTGTCTTTCTTCTGACAGGAGGGAAAGGAAAAGTATAGACTCTCAGGCTGGGAAAATGAGCCCCATTCCCCTTTTCTCTGTTAGCATGATCAGCTACTGTTAAGTGACACTGTGGAGGATGCATTTCCTGGCTCCTTCCTCTCGTTGCCTGCCTTTGAACCTCTTAACTAAGCAACTGAACTGTTCACACAAGTTCATGTAAGGAATAAAGCTGACCAATACATATGCATAGGTGATAAAAATATGGAAGAAATAAGAAAGAATATTCAGGAAAGAAATAACTGGAGCTATGCAAGAAATATTGACTAAGAAAGGAGATAAAGGCAGATTAGCAAGTATTGATCAGAAAGGTAATTGGTTACTTGGTGTTAGTAAAAAACTCACCCATAAGAATAGAAAGAGAAACAAAAATATGAGTCTCAAAAAATTAACTACTAAGGACTTTGCTTGTGTACTATGTTTTTAAATTATGACGTTTATTGTTTTTATTTTAGTATCATCTCAGTATTTTTATGGGAGTGTGGGTAATCAAGACAGTATAAGTTAATGGTAAAGAATGAAGACTCTGAGGTAGATTGCCTGGACCTGTATTCTAATTCTACCCCTAAGTAGCTGTGCATCCTTTGGCAATAACTTCACCTCTCTGTGCCTCAGTTTCTTTATATATGTAAGATGGAGATCCTAATAGTGCCTACCTCAAGGATTGTTATGAAGGTGACCTAAGTTAATATTTCTAAATATTAAAAGTTACTGACACAATGAGTGCTATATTTATGTTTCTTAAGAGGATTTGTAAAAATTTTTTTAACCATGTAGGTAAAATTGCAATATTTCCAGAACCTCTCACCTGGCTTCAGTGCATCTCCATACCATAGGTGTTTCCAAGCGGTGGAGAGAGGCGGTCCATCTCCATATCACTAGGTCATAACAAGGGTGAGCGAGGGCTATCTGGACTGGAGAGGCTGGGTGGGGTCTCTGCTTCTGCAGCCGGGTCCTGAGAGACACGGGGGAGCAGAAGTGGACTGCTTATAAGAAGTAAACAGGTTTCTCCCACTTTATTTCTCCTTTGACTGATTTCGGTTTCAAAGGTATTTTGCCCCAGGATTTCCCCCCCCAGACTTACAAACCATCTCCTTGATTAGTAAAATAACCTGAGTTTTTTCTCATTAATATCATATTTCTACTGCTTTATTAAGACCTGCTCCAAATTATGTTTCTGTTCAAAAGGGGAAAATAAGAGCCAATAAGTTTATATTATTTCTAATCAAAATTCTAAATATTAGTCATAGTGAATTTTCATTATAAATTTAGCTAATCTTTAAAGTTTGATAAAGTATAGCTCTATGATTTGTGCTATCAGGAGTACCTATGGTTAATATATCATAATTAAATCAAAAGCCAATTAAGAGTCATAGTTCCTTTCATTTTTAATAATGCTGAAAAATGTAAGTTTATATTATAGCTTCTGAGGCAAGCTTCCTTTCTGAATACCCTGCAAATGTAGGTTTTATTTAAAGGAACAAAGAACTAGCTGTTGTATGGAGAGGCAGCAGCTGAACAATACGCTTGTGAATTTCTTGAACTTCCTTTGGTTAAAATTTGTGCTCATTAACTAGAATGTGCTCTTCAACTTTGATTTTAATATGTATGACAGGTAGAAAATCCAAACTGTTTCATTTATAACACAGTTAGAGATGCTGAAATGAGAAGTGGCATTTGGAATAAGTTCAGTGTCATAAGCCCTTTCAGTAAACAATTTATGGCTCTGAATGCACATGTGAATAATGTTAAGCAAACTAAAACTATGCCTAGATAAACATGCCTTACCCAGAAAATGTTTCTTAAGTGGATTTGTAAAAATTTGGAACAGTGAACAAAAACTAACATATCCTAATTCTTTATCTAGTTTATGTATGTGTCTCAAAAGAATTCTAGACACACAAAAGAGTCAGATGAGGCAAGTCAAATGAAAAAGCTAATACATTTGCCCAGCTGAATAAAGCCATGCATAATACATTAATATTAACTCTCAGTTTCAAATGTTTTATTAATATAAACATATTAGATTACAAACTAAAAAATGTTACCCAACTACATGCGACAATAAAAAAGAATGAACTATTGATACATGCAACAAGTTGGATGCATCTTAAGGGCATTATGCTGAGTGAGAAAAGCCGAAATCAAAAGGTCATAACATTCTCAAAATGACAAAATGATAGAGATAGAGTACAGTTTAGTTAGTTATTGGAGAGGTTAGGGATTGGTGGGGAGATGGAGATGGGTGCGACAGAATAATTCTGTATCTTGATTGTGGTGGTAGTTATATAAATCCACGTGTGATAAAATGCCATAGAACTATAAACACACATCATACCAATGACAATTTCCTGGTTTTGATTGTGTACATTTATATAAAATGTGATAACTAGGGAAGATCTCTGTACCATCTTTGCAAACACTTCCTGTTAATCTATAATTACCTCGAAAATTTTTTAAGTTTACAAAAAGAAAAAAGATTGTTAGAAAGCTCCATGAAAAGAAATGATAACAGAATGGAAAATGAAAGATGTGTCAAAAGAATAAGATGGTACTGAGTAAAAAGAAGAAACAATAGGGCTAATTTTGAACAAAGAAAACTTAAGATATGGAGAAAATGGGAAGTGATCATAAAAAATAGAAATGTTGGACTTTCAAGAGGTCTTATCTGTTGTTTATCAAGAGGATTGATTACATTTAGAGCGAAAATTAATAACAGCATAACCACAAGTTTGTTTTTTGTCCCCCTGATATTTAGTTACTTTACATGAATTATAACTGTCAGCATCTGGTAAACTAATCTAATAGGTGCAGCTTGTATATATTGTTGTAGATTAAAAATTACTGGTTCCATCTTAAATACCCCACATGCTTATTTTATTCTTGTTTTCCAGTTTCTAATAATGACATATTTTTACTTAGACAGTTTTATATTATAAATTATATAAATCCTAGCTATACAGATTAGAAAGATAAGTGCCTTCCTTTAAGTCCTCTTTACAAAGTACCTTATTAAATTGCCACATGACCTTGGTACATATCATTACTTCACAATTGAGAATCTCAGCCTTTAAATAGGTGAGCAGCTTGCCTAAACTACACAGCTGGCCAGTGGCTAAAAGTTTAAATTCACCACTTTGTGATTTAAATTTTAGAGTTTGTCAGATACTCATATTGCTTATCATGAATGTTCAAAATACTGTCACTACACCCTATGCACACACACACATGACACATACAAACAACTCTTTCTGGGGAAATTTAAAGTAAATTTATGTTGTAATTATAGTTATAAAAGCAATCTTCCCTACTCTTATGGACAGTATGAATCACACAACTGATTTTTTTCCAACTCAATTGACTTTGTGACTTGGTACAGAAAAAAAAAATTAGATCCCTTGATTTTCTCTTAATTATGTCTTTCCATTTTTAACATCTATACACTTGACTTCCAGGAAGAGGAAAGCAAGTAATTTTTATTTCCCTGATTAAAAGTGTGAAAATTCCTTGCTAAAAATTAATTCTCCCAGACAAATGATTTCATTCCAGTTTTATTTATAGTAAGAGTGGAACTGAAGGAAAGCATGATGCAGAGACAATGTAGCAAAGATGGCCATTTTTCTCACTTTCCACTGGTATTACATTGATATAAGATTCAAATTTTCCCCTGGATACATGTCTGCATAAAACAAAGGGTACATGTCCCAGCATGATTTGCAGCTAGTTTTGTGTCACGTTTGGGCCATTGGGATGAGGAGCAGATGTTTGAAACCTCCATGTTGTATCCTTAGAAAGCATGTCTTTTCTTCTCTACTCCTTTATCAGGTTTGTGGACCAAGGTCTTGATGGTGGAACCATTTCAGATCATGTGGACACAGTAACCACTTTGGGAATGATAATGCCACAAGATGGAAGGGCCGTAATTCCTAGTCAACTATGTGTAGTAGGTCAAACTATTGTACTTCCAGGATCTAGATTATTTATACAATTTAATTCAAATTTGGCTCTGGGCTTTCACTTATGAAGATTAGCGAGAAGTCCACAATATGTACCTTTCTGGTATATTCTATTTCTTTCCCTTAGTTTATGCAAGGTCCCTGGGTCTTATATCATAAAAGTAAAATGGGGCAGGAACTACTGGTCTGTAGTTTCTTGAAATAGTTATTGTCCAAGGTCATACAAGATTTTTCCATGAGAAGGACTCTGTTGGTGGCATCTACTTCTAACATCAGATTCACTGGCCTTTACTGTATCTCATACAATAAAATATAACAAAAAAATAGTAACAAATGGTTTTGAAATTAATTTTAGTGGGATTTTGAATAAAAGACAATTGCTAATCTTTGTGTGTGTGTGTGTGTGAAGTTACTTAGTGATAATGATAAATGCTTCTCCAAACTCTTCCCTTGCATCAGTCTTTAAACTTCCTGGCTCTTTCAGCAGTTTGGAAGCAGTGTCAAGAGAGGTCAATTAATATCAGAGTCAGAGCAGGTATTAGTCTGCTGCCTGTTGTCAGAGGTTTCATGTTGTATTTTCACATGCAGTGTATGGGGGATAGGAGAATAACACCGAAAGTCAGGGCACGGACAAAAGGTAGAGTGCTCATTTCTTTTTCAAAATCAATTGGTCATCTGTACTTAGGTTTCCTTACTTGGGAATACAGGCTCCTGCTGCATTTTCCATTTTTCATTAGCACAGCACTAAAGTAACATCAAAGTGATCTTGTGGGATAATGAGAGCCATCTTCTCTTGTCAGTCTAATGGATTGTTTGTGAAACGTGTTCAATAAAGTTGTCCTTGACTTCCCTCACTAATTCTAATGCCTATAACCAGCTTTACGGTGACATGTTGTAGATGAAATATATGTAGCAAATAATGTTACTTTTTCACAGTTGAATGAGAATCTTTCTTAAGTTACAGAATTACATTTAACAGATTTGCCAATGAGACACCAAACTTGTGTCCTCTCTTCTCTTGATCTAAAATATCTGATTAATGTAGTACCATCACTTATGTATTTATACATATAATTTAAAACACACCTGCCTTGACAAAATATTTACTGTATCTTTCAAAATATCACTCTTTATATTCCCCATAACCTGTTTACCTCTGGTAATAAAGTCATCTTGCTCCCTCTTTCTTCATCCATCTCATCAACTTGCTTATGCTGGGAACGTCTATTACTACTAGGTTTCCCAGAATTTGAGGTTAATGGGACATCATGAACATTGCTGGGAGATTCTGGCTTGAATCATCATTGTAGTTCACATACCTAACAATTTTCCAAAAAAGAAAAACCCTTAGTTAACTGACAAGAAACTAGAACTCGGCTAATTAGGATCTTGGGAAATAACCTGTGAGCAGTCTTGCACAAGATTGTCTCATTGGGCCTTGTAAATTTCTCATTTTAAATATGCAATTAAGTTTTTCCTCCCCACCACACTAAAGAAACTCTACTGTTGAGGATATACATGACTTCCTAGATGTCAAGCTAAATGCACTCTGTGGGCCACTGACTCCTATACCCACTTTCCTGATAGTGTCACCATGTTTTTGTGTCTTGATCCTCTCGCTCCTATTTTTACTTGTTAAACATTTCTACTTTCCAAAAGTTTCATTCTGTCATACCTTTTTTTTTGTTCTAATGGCAATAAACCAATTATCCGAACTTCATGTCTTCAACTTCCATTTCTGCTCTCATTATTACCCACCTTAGTTATACAGCACTCTAAATAAAAGAGCCTCTAGTTCTTCCTTTCCTTTCTCCTCTCTCCTCACTTGGCTTTCTTTTCTTTTATTTTTTATTTTGGTGTCATTAATCTACAATTACATATGCAATATAATGGTTATTAAACTACACCTTCATCAGGTCCCCCACACCAACCCCATAACAGTCACTGTCCATCAGCATAGTGAGATGCTATAGAATCACTATTTGTCTACTCTGAGTTGTACAGCCCTCCCCGTGCCCCCCTAACATTACATCTGCTAATCGTAATGCCCCTTTTTCCCCCTTGTCCCTCCCTTCCCACCCATCTTCCCCAGTCCTTTTCCCTTTGGTAACTATTAGTCCGTTCTTGGGTTCTGTGAGTCTACTGCTGTTTTGTTCCTTCTGTATTTTTTCTTTGTTATTAGACTCCACATATGAGTGAAATCATTTATACTTGTCTTTTTTGGCTTGGCTTATTTTACTGAGCATAATACCTCTAGCTCCATCCATGTTGTTGCAAATGGTAGGATTTGTTTTCTTCTTATGGCTGTATAATATTCCATTGTGTATATGTACCACCTCTTCTTTGTCCATTCATCTACTGATGGACACTTAGGCTGCTTCCATTTCTTGGCTATTGTAAATAGTGCTGCGATAAACATAGGGGTGCATCTGTCTTTTTCAAATTGGGCTGCAGCATTCTTAGGGTAAATTCCTAGCACTGGAATTCCTGGGTCAAATGGTATTGCTATTTTGAGTTTTTTGAGGAACATCCATACTGCTTTCCACAATGGTTGAAATAATTTACATTCCCACCAGAAGTGTAGGAGGGTTCCCTTTTCTCTACATCCTCGCCAACATTTGTTGTTGTTTGTGTTTTGGATTTTGGCCATCCTCACTGGCGTGAGATGATATCTCATTGTGGTTTTAATCTGCATTTCTCTGATGATTAACCATGTGGAGCATCTTTTCATGTGCCTTTTGGCCATCTGAATTTCTTCTTTGGAGAAGTGTCTATTCATGTCCTCTACCCATTTCTTAATTGGATTATTTGCTTTTTGTTTGTTGAGGTGCCTGAATTCTTTATATATTTCGGATGTCAACCCCTTATCCGATACGTCATTTATGAATATATTCTCCCATACTGTAGGATGTCTTTTTGTTCTACTGATGGTGTCCTTTGCTGTACAGAAGCTTTTCAGCTTGATATAGTCCCACTTGTTCATTTTTGCTTTTGTTTCCCTTGCCTGGGGAGATATGTTCATGAAGAAGTCGTTCATGTTTATGTCGAAGAGATTTTTGCCTGTGTTTTTTTTCTAAGAGTTTTATGGTTTCATGACTTACATTCAGATCCTTGATCCATTTTGAGTTGACTTTTGTGTATGGGGTTAGACAGTAATCCAGTTTCATTCTCTTATATGTACCTGTCCAGTTCTGCCAATACCAGCTGTTGAAGAGGCTATCATTTCCCCCATTGTATATCCATGGCTCCTTTATCAAATATTAATTGACTGTATATGTTTGGGTTAATGTTTGGATTTTCTATTCTGTTCCACTGGTCTGTGGGTCTGTTTTTGTGCCAATACCAAATTGTCTTGATTACTGTGGCTTTGTAGTAGACTTGAAGTCAGGGAGTGTAGTTGCCCTGTTGTATTCCTCCTTCTCAGGAGTGCTTTGGCTATTCAGGGTCTTTTGTGGTTCCATATGAATTTTAGAATTATTTGTTCAAGTTCATTGAAGAAAGCTGTTGGTATTTTGATAGGGATTGCATTGAATCTGTAGATTGCTTTAGGTAGTATAGCCATTTTGACAATATTTATTCTACCTAGCCAAGAGCATGGGATGCATTTCCATTTGTTAATGTCCTCTTTAATTTCTCTTAGGAGTGTCTTGTCGTTTTCAGAGTACAGGTCTTGCACATCCTTCATTAGGTTTATTCCTAGGTATTTTATTCTTTTTGATGCAATTGTGAACGGAATTGTTTTTCTGATTTCTCTTTCTGTTAGTTCATCGTTAGTGTATAGGAAAGCAACAGATTTCTGTGTGTTAATTTTGTATCCTGCGACTTTGCTGATTTCATATATTAGTTCTAGTAGTTTTGGAGTGGAGTCTTTAGGGTGTTTTATGTACAATATCATGTCATCTGCAAATAGTGAAAATTTGACTTCTTCTTTACCAATCTAGATGCCTTGTATGTCTTTGTTTTGTCTGATTGCCGTGGCTAGGACCTCCAGTACTATGTTGAATAACAGTGGAGAGAGTGAGCATCCCTGTCTTGTTCCCGATGTTAGATGAAAAGCTTTCAGCTTCTCACTGTTAAGTATGATGTTGGCTGTGAGTTTGTCATATATGGCCTTTATAATGTTGAGGTACTTGCTCTGTATACCCATTTTGTTGAGAGTTTTCATCATGAATGGATGCTGAATTTTGTCAAATGCTTTTTCAGCTTCTATGGAGATGATCGTGTGGTTTTTGTTCTTCTTTTTGTTGATGTGGTGGGTGATGTTGATAGATTTTCGAACTTTGTACCATCCTTGCATCCCTGGGATGAATCCCACTTGATCATGGTGTATGATCCTCTTGATGTATTTTTGAATTCGGTTTGCTAATATTTTGCTGAGTATTTTTGCATCTACGTTCATCAGGAATATTGGTCTGTAATTTCTTTTTTGGTGAGGTCTTTGCCGGGTTTTGTTATTAGAGTGATGCTGGCTTCATAGAATGAGTTTGGAAGTGTTCCCTCCTCTTCTATTTTTTGGAAAACTTTAATGAGAATGGGTGTTTTCTCTTCTCTATATGTCTGGTAGAATTCAGAGGTGAATGCATATGGCCCGGAGGTTTTGTTCTTGGGTAGTTTTTTGATTAAAGCTTCAATTTCGTTGCTGGTGATTGGTCTGTTTAGTTTTTATGTTTCTGTTTGGTCAGTTTGGGAAGGTTGTATTTTTCTAAGAAGTTGTCCATTTCTTCTAGGTTTTCCAGCTTGTCAGCATATAGATTCTCATAATATTCTCTTCTAGTTCTTTTTATTTCTCTGGGGTCTGTCATTATTTTTCCTTTCTCATTTCTGATTCTGTTTATGTGTAGAATCTCTTTTTGTCTTAGTGAGTCAGACTAGGGGTTTATCTATTTTGTTTATTTTTTCAAAGGACCAGCTCTTGTTTTCCTTGATTTTTTCTATTGTTTTATTCTTCTCAATTTTATTTATTTATTCTCTGATATTTATTATGTCCCTCCTTCTGCTGAGTTTGGGCCTCATTTATTCTTCTTTTTCCAATTTAAGTAATTGTGTCTTTAGACTATTCATTTGGGAATGTTCTTCCTTCTTTCAATATGCCTGGATTGCAATATACTGTCCTCTTAGAACTGCCTTTGCTGGGTCCCACAGAAGTTGTGGCTTTGTGTTGTTGTTGTCATTAGTCTCCATATATTCTTTGATTTCTGTTTTGATTTGGTCGTTAACCCATTGATTAATTAGGAGAGTGTTGTTAAGTCTCCATGTATTTGTGAGCCTTTTTGATTTCTTTCTAAAATTTATTTCTAGTTTTATACCTTGGTGATCTGAGAAGTTGGTTGGTAGGATTTCAATATTTTTGAAATTACTGAGGTTCTTTTTGTGGCCTAGTATGTGGTCTATTCTGGAAAATGTTCCATGTGCACTTGAGAAGAATGTGTATCCTGTTGCTTTTGGGTGTAGAGTTCTGTAGATGTCTGTTAGGTCCATCTCTTCTAGTGTGTTGTTTAGTGCCTCTGTGTTTTTCTTATTTTCTGTCTGGTTGATCTGTCCTTTGGACTGACTGGTGTGTTGAACTCTCCTAAAATGAATGCATTGCTATTTCCTCCTTTAATTCTGTTAGTATTTGTTTCACATATGCTGGCACTCTTGTGTTGGGTGCATATGTATTTTTAATGGTTATATCCTCTTTTGGACTGACCCCTTTATCATTATGAAATGTCCTTCTTTATCTCTTGCTACTTTCTTCATTTTGAAGTCTATTTTGTCTGATACAAGTACTGCAACACCTGCTTTTTTCTCCTTTTTGTTTGCATGAAATATCTTTTTCCATCCCTTCACTTTTAGTCTGTATATCTTTGGGTTCGAGGTGAGTCTCTTGTAAGTAGCATATAGATGGGTCTTGATTTTTATCCATTCTATTACTCTGTGTCTTTTGATTTCTGCATTCAGTCCAATTACATTTAGGGTGATTATTGATAGATATGTACTTATTGTCATCGCTGGCTTTAGATTCGTGGTTACCAAAGTTGCAAGGGTTGCTTCTTTACTATCTGACAATGTAACTTAACTTTCTTGTTAGGGTTTTGTAAACACAGTCTGATGTTTCTTTACTTCTCTCCCTTCTTATTCTTCCTCCTCCATTCTTTATATACTAGGTGTTTTATTCTTTGCCTTTAGTTACTATTTGGATGGTCTGCTTTCTTTGTTATGATTTTACTTTCTCTGGTGACATCTTTTTAGCCTTTGGAATATTCCCTCTAGAGCAGTCCATTTAAGGTAGCCCGTAGAGGTCGTTTATGGGATGCAATCTCTCAGCTTTCACTTGTCTGGAAATCGTTTAATCCCTCCGTCATATTTAAATGATAATTATGCTGGATACAATATTCTTAGTTTGAGGCCCTTCTGTTTCATTACATTAAATATATTATACCATTCTCTTCTGGCCTGTAAGGTTTCTGTTGAGAATCCTGATGATAATCTGATGGGTTTTCCTTTGTAGGTGATCTTTTTTCTCTCTCTAGCTGCCTTTAATACTCTGTCCTTCTCTTTGATCTTTGCCATTTTAATTATTATGTGTCTTAGTGTTGTCTTCCTTGGGTCCCTTGTGTTGGGAGATCTGTGGGCTTCCGTGGACTGTGAGACTGTTTCCTTCCCCAGCATGGGGAAGTTTCAGCAATTATTTATTCAAAGACACTTTCTATCCCATTTTCTTTCTCTTCTTCCTATGGTACTCCTATAATGCAAATATTGTTCCTTTTGGATTGGTCACACAGTTTTCTTAATATTCTTTCATTCCCAGAGATCCTTTTATCTCTCTCTGCCTCAGCTTCTCTGTATTCCTGTTCTCTGATTTCTATTCCATTAACAGTGTTTTGCTTCTCATCCAGTCTGCTGCTAAGCCCATCAATCGCTTGTCTGATTTCTGCATTGTCTTTCCTCACTTCCTTCACTTCCTCCCTCAGCTTTTGCATGTTTCTCTGTAGATCCAACAGTATGCTTATGACTTTTGTTCTGAATTCTTTTTCAGGAATATTGTGCATTTCTTTCCCTTCGGGTTCCCTCTCTGGTGTTGTTTGGTCTGGATAAACTTTGTTTGTATGATAGAAGTGATGGCTGGTAGGTGCCACGTATGTCAGCTGGGCTCTTTAAGACTTTAAAAAGAAAAACAAAAAAAGAAAGAAGGGAAAGTGAAGAAAAAGAATAGAAAGAAAGAAAAGAAAAGAAAAGAGAAAAAGAAAAAAACACCAGAAAAGTAAACAAAAAGATGCCCAGTGGGAGTAGATTCTGTGAGGATGCTGTAGGTGGCGCTGTTGCTCCACTATTCCACAGCTGCAGCTGCACTGCTCTGTAGGGCCCTTTGTAGCTCTTGCCGGGGCTGGAATGAATGGAAGGCTGTTGATCTCTGTAGGAAGTCTCAGTGTGGCTTCTTTTTCCCAGTCACCAGCCAAGGGGTCCAAATTTCTCCAGGACTCCCAGCCTGCTGGGCTGAGTGTGCTGGGATGATCCTGTTCCTCCACTGGGCCCCTATCTCTTTAAGACCGCTAAAAAAAAGCACACACTTTTCTTTTGTCCCGGGGATATAGCTGCGAGGACCCAGTGCGTTCCCAGGCTCCGATCCTGCACCTCTGTCTCTCCAATCTCCTCTACACCACACCATGTGTGTCATTGCTCCCAGCGCAGATCACTGAGGCTGTTTATTTCATGGGCCTGTACTTCCACTCACTTCCAGCTCTGAATCCTCTCCTTCTGCCGGTGCTCTGGGGGAGTGCTTGGGTTCCTCAAGGACGAGGCTCCGTATCTTACCCACCTCACGTGTCCGAGTCCTCTCAGGTGTAGATGTAGGCTGGGTGCTGGCCTGTATCTTCTGGTCTCTCTTTTAGGAATAGCTGTATTTGTTGTATTTTCATAAAAATATATTTTTTAGGGAGGAGATTTCCGCCACCCTGCTAACACCGCCATCGTCCCTTTGCTTTCCTTTTATTTTTCTCCTCCCCATCTTTTTCCTCCTTCTTGCCAGGTAAAACTTTTCAATTTTGATCATTTCATGCTCCCAGTATGAAACTGTCTTTTTTGAGTATATTATACATGGTATGAATGACCCTTTATGATGGTATATTTTATCAACATCTGGCTCTGCCCTTCCCTATCAGTCTGCACATGTATTTTCTTAAATTCTGCTAACTTTTCATTATTGGATGTCCCCTGAACACCATATTAGATTAAGGCCTTTTGTTTTCTGTCCTTGTTTGCTCAATCACTTAAAATATATTTTGTAAATACTAATTACAAGCTGGGCATTTTTATTCTTACTCAAGATATGGGACTAAGACAAAATGTTTGCCTTCATAGAACATGTATCTTAGTGATGGAGACAGAATACAAAGAAAACGAATGAAATATTTTTATGTTGGAAGATATGAAATTAGATTAATTAAATAAATAAAGCAAGCACGCAAGAGAGAGAAGGACAGCTCAGGGTTATAATTTAAATAGAGTGATCAGGGCAAGACAGCTGAGAAAAACATTAGTAAAGACATCTGAGGTGTGTAAAGGCCATGTGGATATCTATGTGAAGGAGGTTCAAGGTGGAAATGACAGCATATTCAGGTGCCCTAATGTGGCATCATGTCTAGTTTCTTCCAATAATAACCTGAGATCATGTGCAGCTGCATAAGAGGAATAAGATGGAAAATAGTAACAAAAGTAGTCAGGTACCTTGAAACCAGGTTGTATAGGGCTGGCAGATTATTACCAAGATTTTGACTGACTCTGAGTATGATGGATGGTTGTAAAATTTATTAAGCAGAAGATTACACAATCTAAACAATATTTTAACAAGTCCACTCTAGCTTCTTTTGATAAAAATATATTAAAATGACAAATGAACCAGAGAGACTAGTTAGAAGGTTATTTCAGTAATCCAAATGAGCTTAAATCAAGGTGATACCATCAAAGATGAAGAAACTTGGTTACTTTCTGGGTATTTTTGACTACCTCTACTCCAAGCCCACTTAAATATACTTTCCATAGCTGAATGACTAAATCGCCTATTTTTGGTAGGTAGATAGTTTTCTCTATTTTGTCACTGAGGAAACTCAGACTCAGAAAGGTGAAGTAAATTGCCTGGTTTTACACATCTAATAAGTGGTAGATCCAGGGTTTGAACTCCTGCAATTTGATTTAAAAGGTTATCCTCTTAACCATTATGCTATATTAACTCTTTAGATGTTTGTATGTCTGTTTTGTAGTGTTTATTTGTAAATTTGGACCACATATCAATCTGCACCAATCCAAAGTATAATACATACTAAGAACTCAATATGTATTGATGACTTACTTTTGGAAAAGTGCCTGAGATACTCTATGTTCATGATGCTTCCCTTACTTTAAATATATTTAGCAAAATCACATAAGTAAAAAAATCTGAGCCTTCCCAGGAAAATAGAGAAGAAGAAAATGTTAAAGTCTGAACTGCAAAGGTAATCCCACTTCAAGAAATATTACTGATGGAGTTGAAACCTAGCTGCTAGCTTTTAGTATTTATGACTGCTCACCCCTTCCACTATCAAATGTTTTACTGTACTCTTCAGAAGGATATAGCTTAATAGTTTTTTGTTTTATTTTGTTTTGTTTTGTTTTTGCCTGAGAACCTCTTCTGAGAATAAAATACTGGAAATTAGTTAATGTTTTAAAGGCCATGTAGAGTTGTCTTTCACACACTTCTAGGATAACTATAAATTTCTACATCCTACATAACAAGTCCCAAAAGATTAAAAACTAAGTAGTTCACATCAAAATATACCAGTTAGAAATCTGTTATTCAATATTAAATTTTAATTTAATCCATTCAGTTGTTACCTTTTAATTTATATGTAACTTTTTCTTATTTTCATGTAGTATCAAAGAGGTGAAGGAGAGCTATCAAAGTGTTTGTTTGGATAAAATAATAAAAAATAGTGCATGACCTCCCAAAGCTGTAACACTTGTAAGCAGTTGAGTTTAGCAGTTTAGCTATTCAGATACAGATAAACAGTTTTAAAAGAGTGGAAATACACTGGCACAGAACAGTACTGGGATCCATCACACCAATGTTTTCATCATAGGTATAATATGAAATATTTACCCCAAAAAGAAGACAATAAGGAAAGAAAAAGAATGTTTCAAAGCATAAATACAAATTGGCAAAGGTATAAGAAGAAAGGTGCCGTCATCAATTTCATTAGCACTCCAATTCTGTCCCATTACTTTAGGTAAAAAGTGATTAATAGGTTATATTTAATCAGCACATTTTGCTTTATCTACTATCCTTCTATTTGCCTAAGGAAATTCGTGTTCAGAGGTACTAATTTTTAATAAAGAATATAGTGTTGCTAAGTAAATTACTAAAATGAAGTCAGATAGAAAGCAATTAACCGTACATATTTATATGCAGTTGCTGCCACTAGAGCTTGTTTAACTTTGTTCACATTAACTTGTTATTTCACAGCAATGCACAATGGTGTACAATTGAAGTAGTAATGCTGGAATTTATTCATTTTGTATGACATAGGCAAACAAAGAGAGACGTTTGAATAGTAAGTAACCATGAAATTAACTATAGTATACTAAATTCTCCTAAGTTTAAACATAGATGCCGATATTCTTACATAGATGGATATTACTGGAGTAATTTATAAATATATACTAATGTTAAGCTTAATAGAAGAGCCTGTAAAAGAACTAGATATTATAATATTTGTGTTAACCATTCAAAAGGTCTTACTGAGCATAAATACTGAGAAAATATAAATGTAAATTTGATAGATTTGTATAGTTATAAATTGACATATTCTACAGTCCTCAAAATAACACAAACAAAAGCAAACAACTAATTTAGAAAGTATATTTATAGTATAGAGGATTAAAATCTAGGAAATAGCTAGTATATAAATTCTTACAGTTTAAAATAGAATTATTAAGTTAAAAAATGGACAAAAGACATGAATAGAAATTCTGCAAGCTCTACATACAAATATATAGATAAATACATTGTTTAACTTTCTTAAAAATCAAAGAAATTCATTTTTATAATGAATTATTTTTCCTATTAATTTGACAAAGAAAATATGACATTATGTGGTTGAAGAGTCGTGCTGAACCAGACACCATATCACTATGGAAGGATATATTTACAACTGTCTGGAGAGTGGTATTGCACTACATAACCAAAATCTTAAAAAAAAACATATTTTTACCCAGCATTTTTATTTATTAGGATTCTATGCTTAAGAAATTATTTGAGAGTGTTCTAATAACTATCATTGTACTGATCTTTTATATTATTATTTATGAAAGCATTTTGGAAATACCTTGAATATAAAAAGAAGCAGGACTATCAAACAGATTTTGGAGTATTCAAACCACAAAAAGGTTCTACAGCAATGAAATACCATATATGTTAATGAATTTCAAAGAATAAGCAGATTTCCATGATATAGAACTTGATGGAAAAACAAGGAAACAGGAATCTCTAAGCTGTTCATAACTTAGTTTGCTTTAGAAAACCAGATAAACTCCCTGTGATATATGCATATATATATCATACATGTATCTCAATACAATTTTAGAATATTAACCAAGATTCTGCTCAATACAGTTTTAAAATATTAACCAAAATATTAACATATTTTCTAAAACATTGTGACTTGTGCCTATCAAGTCAGAGTTCTGCATTGCCTCAGGGGAAGAAAATACTTGGAAGCCAGATATCAATGATCTAAATTCTTTCTGTTTTGCATACCATAATGGATTCTTGAAATCCATGAAAGAGATGATTTTGAGGAATTTACCAAAAATTTTAATGAAAATTTTCGTGTATTCAGCAATGTTGAAAATAGTTTACAGTGAACATCTGCATACACTCCTTCTAGTTTCACCACTACTATTTCACTCTCAACTTTATCACAAATCTATCCATTTATATGCAACTCTGTTCATCTTATTTTTGGATGCCTTTCTAAGTAATTTGCAGACATCCACATACTTTATTCTAAATACTTCAGCATATGTCTCATTAAAAGGCACCTTTCAAGTCCAAGGTATAAACTGTGGAAGATGCACAGCCTGGTAGCCATCACAATAAATTGGTAGAGAACAGTTGGGAGACTATAGTATTTTACTCACTATGATTATATCAATGTTACCTAAGCAAAAGAAATGGATTTCAATAGAAGACAATAGAAAGAATGCTGGTTTCCCTTGCATATATTCCAAGCTACAGTGGAGGAGAAAGTGCATGCAATAACCTTAAAAATATATAGGTCATGCAGCCTGCTTTGTTTTTCCTCTTGAAGCTTGGGTAACCTGCAAATATCTCAAGGAATTTTGTTGTGCCAAGATAATCACTTGAGTTTCCTCTTTGCAGAAAACGTATGAGAGATCATGTGTTTCCAGAAGGGTGAGGAATGACTAAGAAGGGCACCAACAGATGTAACAAGATAAGGAAAAATGACGTGCTCATGGTGCAATGACCAGGCATGATGAGAAGACCACGGACACCTCTCCCCTCTGATATATAGAATTCACATAGCTCTAATGCATATGCACCCTTGGCAAGACGAGATGGTGAGTGGAAATCTGGATTGAATTAGTTAGACGTGAACTGTCTTAGAAAATACTAAATGGATGAAGTCTCTACATAGAACTGACTCATTTGTATTTTCTACTGTCAGGGGATATGAGTATTGAAAATGCAGAATAGGCTGTAGACAAAACGTTTCTGTATATTTCATGCCTAAGTCTTTTTGTCAGAAAATGTTCTGAATCAGACTAGATTCTTAGATACCTTGTAAGAACCATGTTCTATGAAAACAGAAAAAAAAGGCATAGTAAGCTGGGAAATATGTTTTTGTTTTCACTGACTCTTTGGAAAAGAATCTTTTAGGACCCAGCTTGTAGAAAACTGTTTGTATTTGGGTATTGGGAAAATGAAAGCCAATCTTGCATGGAGAGAGACTGGGGTAAAAATTCTCTATTAATAAACATATCTAGTGGGACGTTTAAGTTGTCTTTGTTTTATGTTCATCTTTTATCCCCCATGCCTTCAGGAACTTTGTTTTCTCAAGTGAAATAGCCTCCTCTTAGCTTTGTAGTAGAGTGTCAGGTGGGTCTTTATCCAATTTGATATAAAAATCACATAGAAATAGCAGATACATGAGTGGACTAGATTAATGATTTAAGGAGAGAAAGAATAAAGTGCATGGCAAGGTCTACATTGTGGAATATCTAAGCATAAGCTTTCCTTGAGGTTTCTCAAGGTTAATGGAATAAAGTAATCTTCTCTAATAAAGCAGGGTGGAAGCTTGCATAATACTAATGTATATGTATCTAAAGAAAGAAATGTGATGTTTTTGGTTTCAGGATGATACAACCTGTCCTCAAAAGATAATGTCCACAATAGTACTCTCATATAATTTTTAATATTAGGGGACACCGGCAATACTTATTTTCTTCTGTCTTCATTTTCAAATGATCTACAATTAAATTGTGATTATTTACCAGCCTCCAAAATTGATAAAAGAGCTCCATAAAATAATCTATGGCAAGTTTATGACTTTACCTTCATACTTATTTTG